>JAHCLQ010000811.1:0-185141 GCA_023678885.1 Pogostemon cablin
GAAATATTGATCGTAATGAAATAAATATGCATCAAAATGAATGAAAAATGCATTGAAATGAAGTAAATATGCATCAAAATAAAGTAAATATACATCGAAATGAAGGAAATATGCATCGAAACGAAAGAAATATGCAACAAAACGAAAGTAATGTTGATCGTAATGAAGTAAATATGCGTCAAAATGAAGGAAATATGCATCAAAACGAAGGAAATATGCAACAAAATAAAGTAAATATGCATAAAAATGAAGGATATATACATCAAAACGAAGGAAATGTTGATCGTGATGAAGTAAATATGCATCAAAATTAAGGAAATATGCATCAAAACGAAGGAAATATGCATTAAAATAAAGAAAATATGCATCAAAATGAAGGATATATACATCAAAACGAAGGATATGTTGATTGTAACGAAGTAAATATGCATCAAAATGAAGAAAATATGCATCGAAATGAAGTAAATATACATCAAAACGAAGAAAATACTGGGCGCTCGATCGTTTGGTTAATGTGACCCGTTAGGGTTCCATGTATTTCTAACAAGCAGCGGAAGCAAGTAAACATGAAACGCATTACCTTTCACCAAGGGTTGATGTAGAGGTTGAATTCTCGCTGGCAGTCTGCGCAGTCCCACGAGAATAGCCATAAGTTCCTCTTCTGATGTTGGAATTAAGTGATCTTTGTGCTCAGACGATCCTCTCTTCGACGGCTTTCCATCAGTATATAATACATCAAAATTGAAGAACTGTACGATTTTATATGAATTTTGGAACATGACGAACTGCAGCAGCAAACGACCTTCCGGTCTTCTGCTGTATGTCTCAAGTCCGATCTCGACGTCGTGTGGGCGACGATCTACGAGACCTACTCAATCTGCTGTTCACTATCTCTCTCGTATGTTAGGCGCAGAGTTAGGTTTAGAACAAACTGAGGTGACTTATATACATGGGCTACAGCAGGGACCAGAAGGAGAAATTGGGTTGGGCCTCCATTGGGCTTAAGTATCCAAGCTTAGCCCAAAGCTTATACTTAAGTCCAATAATAATAATATATTCCACTAAAATATTATTACTGCACTACCGTACCAATCCCAAAATTACGTTTTGGGCTCCTTCTTATTATGAGCCCGTTAGTCTCCCCATGTTTAAGATATACAATGTCCAATAATTAATTTAAGTTACTGACAACTCAATTAATTAATATCTCATCCAAGAGTAGTACCACTCAACCTCATTATCATGCCGGAATAAATTCCACCTGCAGGGTTTACATGATAATCCTTATGAGCTCCTCAAGGGGACATCATCAACCTATGACGGACACGGATTCCTTCAACAATCAACAGCACACCATAGAGACAGCACTACTTCCCAACTCATCGAGTTTGTTGATTTAATTACATGTAAATCTCACCCATTGATGAATCAAAGAAATACATACTGCCCTACGTGTCGAGGTTATTGTATAG
Source organism: Pogostemon cablin (assembly GCA_023678885.1). NCBI lineage: Eukaryota > Viridiplantae > Streptophyta > Magnoliopsida > Lamiales > Lamiaceae > Pogostemon > Pogostemon cablin. The sequence continues at coordinate 1,473 of JAHCLQ010000811.1, forward strand.
GGATTAAGAGCACGAACTTCCATAATAACTGAGATCAAGTTCTCCTATAAGTCAGTATAAGTCGAACGATCTCAAGCGGTCCTGCTCAATACATACAAGTGCACTAATGTGATTCTATAGCCAAGACAAGCTAATACCAAACCACACTACAACCATCCCGATAGAGAGTCCCCGTCTATCTCAATTGTGAGCATCTGTTTATACTTTATAAGGAAACCGATAATATGATCTTCCGCGTGTTGTCGCACAACATATTATCTACAATATAAAGTAAGTGGACTATTGCATCGAACATATAAATAAATTATAAGATGCAATCATTTGATCATATGATTCTCATTTCAAATTAATTGTTATAATATTGTTCATACAAAAAGCTAGACTTTTAGTATACAATCCAACAGAAAATATGCATCAAAATGAAGGAAATATGCATCGAATCGAAGGAAATGTTGATCGTAATGAAGTAAAAATGTCGATCGTAATGAAGTAAATATACATCAAAATGAAGGAAATATGCATCAAAATGAATGAAATATGAATCAAAACGAAGGAAATATTGATCGTAATGAAGTAAATATGCATCAAAATGAAGGAAATATGCATCAAAATAAACTAAATAAGCATCAAAATGAAGGAAATATGCATCAAAATGAAGTAAATTTGCATCGAAACGATGAAAATGTTGATCGTAATGAAGTAAATATGCATCAAAATGAAGAAAATATGCATCGAAATGAAGTAAATATGCATCAAAATGAAGTAAATATACATCAAAACGAAGGAAATATGCATCGTAATGAAGGAAATATGCATCGAATCGAAGGAAATGTTGTTAGTAATGAAGTAAAAATGACGATCGTAATGAAGTAAATATGCAACAAAATGAAGGAAATATGCATCAAAATGATGGAAATGTTCATCAAAATGAAGGAAATATGCATCAAAACGAAGGAAATGTTAATCGTAATGAAGTAAATATGCATAAAAAAAAAGAAATATTCATCGAAATGAAGTAAATATGCATCAAAATGAAGTAAATATACATCAAAACGAAGGAAATATGCATCAAAATTAAGGAAATATGCATCGAATCGAAGGAAATGTTGATCGTAATGAAGTAAATATGCATTAAATGAAGGAAATATGCATTGAAACGAAGGACATGTTGATCGTAGTGAAATAAATATGTATCAAAATGAAGTAAATTTGCATCGAAACGAAGGAAATATTGATCATAATAAAGTAAATATCCATCAAAATGAAGTAAATATACATCGAAACGAAGAAAGTGTTGATTGTAATTTAGTAAATATGCATCAAAATAAAGTAAATATCAATCGAAACGAAAGAAATATGCATTGAAACGAGAAAATAAGAATCAAAATGAAGTAAAAATGCATCGAAATGAAAGAAATAAGCATCGAAACGAAGAAAATGTTGATCGTAATGAGGTATATGCATCAAAATAAAGTAAATATGCATCGAAACGAAGGAAATGTTGATCGTGATGAAGTGAATATGCATCAAAATGAAGTAAATATGCATCGAAACGAAGGAAACATTGATCGTAATGTAGTTAATATCCATCAAATTGAAGGAAATATGCATCAAAACGAAGGAAATATTGATCGTAATGAAATAAATATGCATCAAAATGAAGGAAATATGCATTGAAATAAAGTAAATATGCATCAACATAAAGTAAATATACATCAAAACGAAGAAATATGCATCGAAACGAAAGAAATATGCAACAAAACGAAAGTAATGTTGATCGTAATGAAGTAAATATGCGTCAAAATGAAGGAAATATGCATCAAAACGAAGGAAATATGCAACAAAATAAAGTAAATATGCATAAAAATGAAGGATATATACATCAAAACGAAGGAAATGTTGATCGTGATGAAGTAAATATGCATCAAAATGAAGGAAATATGCATCAAAACGAAGGAAATATGCATAAAAATAAAGTAAATATGCATCAAAATGAAGGATATATACATCAAAACAAAGGATATGTTGATCGTAATGAAGTAAATATGCATCAAAATGAAGAAAATATGCATCGAAATGAAGTAAATATACATCAAAACGAAGGAAATATGTATCAAAATGAAGGAAATATGCATCGAATCGAGGGAAATGTTGATCGTAATGAAGTAAAAATGTCGATCGTAATGAAGTAAATATACATTAAAATGAAGGAAATATGCATCAAAATGAATGAAATATGAATCAAAACGAAGGAAATATTGATCGTAATGAAGTAAATATGCATCAAAATGAAGAAAATATGCATCGAAATGAAGTAAATATGTATCAAGATGAAGTAAATATACATCGAAACGAAAGAAATATGCATCAAAATGAAGGAAATATGCACCGAAACGAAGGAAATATTGATCGTAATGAAGTAAATATCCATCAAAATTAAGGAAATATGCATCAAAACGAAAGAAATATGCAATCAAAATGAAGTAAATATGCATCAAAATGAAGGAAATATACATCAAAACGAAAGAAATGTTGATGGAAATGAAGTAAATATGCATCAAAATGAAGAAAATATGCATCGAAATGAAGTAAATATTCATCAAAATAAAGTAAATATACATTAAAACTAAAGAAATATGCATAATAATGAAGGAAATATGCATAGAATAGAAGGAAATGTGCATCGAATCGAAGGAAATGTTGATCGTAATGAAGTAAAAATATCGATCGTAATGAAGTAAATATGCATCAAAATGAAGGAAATATGCATCAAAATGAAGTAAATATGCATCAAAATGAAGGAAATATGCATCGAAATGAAGTAAATATGCATCAAAATAAAGTAAATATACATCAAAACGAAGGAAATACGCATCATAATGAAGGAAATATGCATCGAATCGAAGGAAATGTTGTTCATAATGAAGTAAAAATTCGATCGTAATGAAGTAAATATGCATCAAAATGAAGGAAATATGCATCAAAATGAATGAAATGTGCACCAAAATGAAGGAAATATTCATCAAAACGAAGGAAATGTTAATCGTAATGAAGTAAATATGCATCAATATAAAGGAAATATTCATCGAAATGAAGTAAATATGCATCAAATGAAGTAAATATACATCAAAACGAAGGAAATATGCATCAAAATTAAGGAAATATGCATCGAATCGAAGGAAATGTTCATCGTAATGAAGTAAATATGCATTAAATGAAGGAAATATGCATCCAAACGAAGGACATGCTTATCGTAGTGAAGTAAATATATATCAAAATGATGTAAATTTGCATCGAAACGAAGAAAATATTGATCGTAATGAAGTAAATATACATCAAAATGAAGAAAATATGCATCGAAACGAAAGAAATATGCATCAAAACGAATTAAATATGCATAATAATTTGAATAAAAATGAAGTAAATATGAATCGAAACGTGAAAATGAGCATCAAAATTAAGTAAATACGCATCGAAATGTAAGAAATATGCATCGAAACAAGGGAAATGTTGATCGTAATGAGGTAATTATGCATCAAAATAATGTAAATATGCATCGAAACGAAGGAAATATTGATCGTGATGAAATAAATATGCATCAAAATGATGTATATATGCATCGAAACGAAGGAAATGTTGATCGTAATTAAGTAAAAATGTCGATCGTAATGAAGTAAATATACATCAAAATGAAGGAAATATGCATCAAAATGAAGGAAATATGCATCAAAACGTATGAAATGTTGATAGTAATGAAGTAAATATGCATCAAAATAAAGAAAATATGCATAGAAATGAAGTAAATATGTATCAAGATGAAGTAAATATACATCGAAACGAAAGAAATATGCATCGAAATAAAGGAAATATGCATCGAAATGAAGGAAATATTAATCGTAATGAAGTAAATATCCATCAAAATGAAGGAAATATTCATCAAAACGAAGGAAATATGCATCAAAATGAAGTAAATATGCATCAAAATGAAGGAAATATACATCAAAACGAAGGAAATGTTGATGATAATGAAGTAAATATGCATCAAAATGAAAAAATATGCATCGAAATGAAGTAAATATGCATCAAAATAAAGTAAATATACATCAAAACAAAAGAAAAATGCATCATAATGAAGGAAATATGCATCGAATCGAAGGAAATGTGCATCGAATCGAAGGAAATATTGATCGTAATGAAGTAAAAATGTCGATCGTAATGAAGTAAATATGCATCAGAATGAAGGAAATATGCTTCAAAATGAAGTAAATATGCTTCAAATTGAAGGAAATATACATCAAAATGAAATAAATTTGCATCGAAACGAAGGAAATGTTGATCATAATGAAGTAAATAAGCATCAAAATGAAGAAAATATGCATCGAAATGAAGTAAATATGCATCAAAATAAAGTAAATATACATCAAAACGAAGGAAATATGCATCAAAATGAAGGAAATATGCATCGAATCGAAGGAAATGTTGATCGTAATGAAGTAAATATGCATCAAAATGAAGAAAATATGCATCGAAATGAAGTAACTATGCATCAAAATGAAGGAAATATGCATCGAAATGAAGGAAATATGCATCGAAACGAAGAAAATGTTGATCGTAATGAAGTAAATATCCATCAAAATGAAGGAAATATGCATCAAAACGAAGGAAATATGCATCAAAATGAAGTAAATATGCATCAAAATGAAGGAAATATACATCAAAACGAAGGAAATGTTAATCATAATGAAGTAAATATGCATCAAAATGAAGAAAATATGCATCAAAATGAAGTAAATATGCATCAAAATAAAGTAAATATACATCAAAATGAAAAAAATATGCATCATAATGAAGGAAATATGCATCGAATCGAAGGAAATGTGCATCGAATCGAAGGAAATATTGATCTTAATGAAGTAAAAATGTCGATCGTAACGAAGTAAATATGCATCAAAATGAAGGAAATATGCTTCAAAATGAAGTAAATATGCTTCAAAATGAAGGAAATATACATCAAAATGAAGTAAATTTGCATCGAAACGAAGGAAATGTTGATCGTAATGAAGTAAATATGCATCAAAATGAAGAAAATATGCATCGAAATGAAGTAAATATGCATCAAAATAAAGTAAATATACATCAAAACGAAGGAAATATGCATCAAAATGAAGAAAATATGCATCGAAACGAAAGAAATATGCATCAAAACGAATTAAATATGCATAATAATTTTAATAAAAATGAAGTAAATATGAATCGAAACGTGAAAATGAGCATCAAAATTAAGTAAATACCCATCGAAATGTAAGAAATATGCATCGAAACAAGGGAATGTTGATCGTAATGAGGTAATTATGTATCAAAATAATGTAAATATGCATCGAAATGAAGGAAATATTGATCGTGATGAAATAAATATGCATCAAAATGATGTATATATGCATCGAAACGAAGGAAATGTCGATCGTAATTAAGTAAAAATGTCGATCGTAATGAAGTAAATATACATCAAAATGAAGGAAATATGCATCAAAATGAAGGAAATATGCATCAAAACGTATGAAATGTTGATAGTAATGAAGTAAATATGTATCAAAATAAAGAAAATATGCATAGAAATGAAGTAAATATGTATCAAGATGAAGTAAATATACATCGAAACGAAGGAAATATTAATCGTAATGAAGTAAATATCCATCAAAATGAAGGAAATATTCATCAAAACGAAGGAAATATGCATCAAAATGAAGTAAATATGCATCAAAATGAAGGAAATATACATCAAAACGAAGGAAATGTTGATGATAATGAAGTAAATATGCATCAAAATGAAAAAATATGCATCGAAATGAAGTAAATATGCATCAAAATAAAGTAAATATACATCAAAACAAAAGAAAAATGCATCATAATGAAGGAAATATGCATCGAATCGAAGGAAATGTGCATCGAATCGAAGGAAATATTGATCGTAATGAAGTAAAAATGTCGATCGTAATGAAGTAAATATGCATCAAAATGAAGGAAATATGCTTCAAAATGAAGTAAATATGCTTCAAATTGAAGGAAATATACATCAAAATGAAGTAAATTTGCATCGAAACGAAGGAAATGTTGATCATAATGAAGTAAATAAGCATCAAAATGAAGAAAATATGCATCGAAACGAAGTAAATATGCATCAAAATAAAGTAAATATACATCAAAACGAAGAAAATATGCATCAAAATGAAGGAAATATGCATCGAATCGAAGGAAATGTTGATCGTAATGAAGTAAATATGCATCAAAATGAAGAAAATATGCATCGAAATGAAGTAACTATGCATCAAAATGAAGGAAATATGCATCGAAATGAAGGAAATATGCATCGAAACGAAGAAAATGTTGATCGTAATGAAGTAAATATCCATCAAAATGAAGGAAATATGCATCAAAACGAAGGAAATATGCATCAAAATGAAGTAAATATGCATCAAAATGAAGGAAATATACATCAAAACGAAGGAAATGTTAATCATAATGAAGTAAATATGCATCTAAATGAAGAAAATATGCATCAAAATGAAGTAAATATGCATCAAAATAAAGTAAATATACATCAAAATGAAAGAAATATGCATCATAATGAAGGAAATATGCATCGAATCGAAGGAAATGTGCATCGAATCGAAGGAAATATTGATCTTAATGAAGTAAAAATGTCGATCGTAATGAAGTAAATATGCATCAAAAAGAAGGAAATATGCTTCAAAATGAAGTAAATATGCTTCAAAATGAAGGAAATATACATCAAAATGAAGTAAATTTGAATCGAAACGAAGGAAATGTTGATCGTAATGAAGTAAATATGCATCAAAATGAAGAAAATATGCATCGAAATGAAGTAAATATGGATAAAAATAAAGTAAATATACATCAAAACGAAGGAAATATGCATCAAAATGAAGAAAATATGCATCGAATCGAAGGAAATGTTGATCGTAATGAAGTAAATATGCATCAAAATGAAGAAAATATGCATCAAAATGAAGTAACTATGCATCAAAATGAAGGAAATATGCATCGAAATGAAGTAAATAACCATCAAAATGAAGGAAATATGCATCAAAACGAAAGAAATATGCATCAAAATGAAGTAAATATGCATCAAAATGAAGGAAATATACATCAAAACAAAGGAAATGTTAATCATAATGAAGTAAATATGCATCAAAATGAAGAAAATATGCATCAAAATGAAGTAAATATGCATCAAAATAAAGTAAATATACATCAAAATGAAAGAAATATGAATCATAATGAAGGAAATATGCATCGAATCGAAGGAAATGTGCATCGAATCGAAGGAAATATTGATCTTAATGAAGTAAAAATGTCGATCGTAATGAAGTAAATATGCATCAAAATGAAGGAAATATGCATCAAAATGAAGTAAATATGCATCAAAATGAAGGAAATATGCATCAAAATGAAGTAAATTTGCATCGAAACGAAGGAAATGTTGATCGTAATAAAGTAAATATGCATCAAAATGAAGAAAATATGCATCGAAATGAAGTAAATATGCATCAAAATAAAGTAAATATTCATCAAAACGAAGGAAATATGCATCAAAATGAAGAAAATATGCATCGAATCGAAGGAAATGTTGATCGTAATGAAGTAAATATGCATCAAAATGAAGAAAATATGCATCAAAATGAAGTAACTATGCATCAAAATGAAGGAAATATGCATCGAAATGAAGGAAATATGCATCGAAACGAAGAAAATGTTGATCGTAATGAAGTAAATAACCATCAAAATGAAGGAAATATGCATCAAAACGAAGGAAATATGCATCAAAATGAAGTAAATATGCATCAAAATGAAGGAAATATACATCAAAACAAAAGGTTGGTTCTAAATTAAACTATTCCAACTAGGTACTAAGTTCAATTATAGAATCCCTTCATATAATCAATTGACTTCTCAATCTAACTAATCACATGTTCCATCAAAGGGTTCTAAATAATAAAGGACTTCTCAATCACTTTACCATCTATAATGCACATGAGATGTTTGATGAAATGATTCACTTGACTATCCTAAGCACATAATTGATTTCTCAATCTAATCATATAATTAGAACAATCAAACACACAAAACATCATAGATCTCAAGATATAAAAGCACCAATGATAGAAAATCAAATATCCCCATCAACATATGAATTTAATTACATAGATCCACAAATTAACCAACAACCTTCATGTTGCTAATCTCACAAGGGAGATTAGCCTACAATCTTCATAAGATCCATAACATAGACATTACAATTCTTACAAATCATGATAAACTAAAGGATTAACACAAAATTGGAATGAAAACTCCCTTGGAAATGGATCCAATTGAATCTCCCTTTTTCCTTTGGTGATCACCCAAGCTTCCTTGCTTCTTCACTTGATTTGGATGGAGGAAATTATGGAGAGATGATGTAGATCTCCAAATGAATGAATGGGATGGAGAATGTGGTGTGAAATCAAAGGAATGGTGTGTGAGGTGTGTGGGGAAGGTGGAATTTCGGATTTTTTTTTAAAATGTTGAATGGATTGGTATTTATACCCCATGGAGACCTTCTAGAAGAATTGTAAAAAATATCCTGTTCTGGTGCCGACACGAGTCGTGTCACGTAGCACGGGTCGTGTCGTGTCAGGGCATGCGGCACACGAGTCGTTCTGCGTCGCACGGCCAAAGGGTGGCCGTGTTGAATGCCTAGACGTCGCCGCACGGCCTCCGCTTACAGGCCGCCATTTGATTAGCCATAACTTGTAGTCGGGTTGACCAATTCAAGAATTTATCGAACCACAGGGAGGTCGATGCTAGCACTTAAGCGATATCACGTTTATCACGATTTTATAGAGACGAATCATAGATGGATGGTTTGGGTAACAAGTAATTAAATGAAAGTAGACAAGCAATAATCAAATGACAAGATAAAAATGATGAATGAGTGGTTTTCCAAATTGAGTAGAAGTGAGATTAACAACACTAATGAAGTGGTAACTTATGGATTCATGCATTAAACTCATATGTATCAAGGGTTAAGACTAAGGGCCAACACTTATACCACCTAAACTTCCTCTCGAAATGAATAGGATGTAGATCATTTGCACAATCTCAAAATAGCTCAAAGGTTGGTTCTAAATTAAACTATTCCAACTAGGTACTAAGTTCAATTATAGAATCCCTTCATATAATCAATTGATTTCTCAATCTAACTAATCACATGTTCCATCAAAGGGTTCTAAATAATAAAGGACTTCTCAATCACTTTACCATCTATAATGCACATGAGGTGTTTGATGAAATGATTCACTTGACTATCCTAAGCACATAATTGATTTCTCAATCTAATCATATAATTAGAACAATCAAACACACAAAACATCATAGATCTCAAGATATAAAAGCACCAATGATAGAAAATCAAATATCCCCATCAACATATGAATTTAATTACATAGATCCACAAATTAACCAACAACCTTCATGTTGCTAATCTCACAAGGGAGATTAGCCTACAATCTTCATAAGATCCATAACATAGACATTACAATTCTTACAAATCATGATAAACTAAAGGATTAACACAAAATTGGAATGAAAACTCCCTTGGAAATGGATCCAATTGAATCTCCCTTCTTCCTTTGGTGATCACCCAAGCTTCCTTGCTTCTTCACTTGATTTGGATGGAGGAAATGATGGAGAGATGATGTAGATCTCAAAATGGATGAATGGGATGGAGAATATGGTGTGAAATCAAAGGAATGGTGTGTGAGGTGTGTGGGGAAGGTGGAATTTCGGATTTTTTTTTAAAATGTTGAATGGATTGGTATTTATACCCCATGGAGACCTTCTAGAAGAATTGTAAAAAATATCCTGTTCTGGTGCCGACACGAGTCGTGTCACGTAGCACGGGTCGTGTCGTGTCAGGGCATGCGGCACACGAGTCGTTCTGCGTCGCACGGCCAAAGGGTGGCCGTGTTGAATGCCTAGACGTCGCCGCACGGCCTCCGCTTACAGGCCCGTGTCTTGTACACGGGTCGTGCTCTGAAACACGGGTCGTGCTCCACAACACGACCAAGTGGTGGTCGTGTTGGATAAATAGATGCCGCCGCACGACCTTTCTGGACAGGCCCGTGTCTGGCACACGGGCCGTTTTGCTGCAACACGAGCCGTGGTGCCAGCACGGCCGGCCGTGTTCTTGCACCTTTGTTTCTTCTTCTTTGTTTGATCTTCCTTCTTCATTTTTACTCCATTTTCACCTGTTATATGTATGTTTAAGATCATTCTCACACATTCCTATGAAAACACAAAACACAACCAAATAACACATAAAATACAGATAAAAATATACGAAAACACATATAAAAAGACACTAAAATCTAGGTGAAAATATCACTCATCACACCCCCAAACTTAAAGTGTTGTGCGTCCTCGCACAACGAAAATGATAAACCATGAAGAGTGATTTTCACCTAGGAAAAGACTAAACGAACATAAGTAACAACACATCAATAATAATAAGAATTACAAACTATGCTAAGGCATCCTACAACATTAGATTCATGACATGAAGAATTAACGAGTACAATCACAAGAGAATATTAGTGTAATATAGTCTCTTTTAGTCCAAGCCTCACATAGGTTATAAATTTCACTCAACACTCTTTAAAGTAGGTAAATCAACACTCATCAATCGATTGGCTCGACTCGTTATAAGCTTGCTCGTGGACTACATTCACAAACCACCAAAGTTTTCATTAGTGATCAAAAAGGTCTTTTATTAAGGATGTAATGATAGGCTCTTTGGTAGGGTAGGAAGAGTATGGATAATATTGACTAACAAGTGTAAGTAATCGAAGAGATGATCAACTTCCTCAACTTCTCCACTTTTCTTTCTTCCTTTCTCAACTTTGGTAATCACAAGCACTAATCATCAACTTTCCTTAGATTTTGAGCTTCTTTTAATGCATGCTTCCTTCTTTGAACTTTTAAGTACTTGAGCATATTGTTATTGCTTTGCTCATTTTCTTGTTTTGGGATTGCATGTCCATTCTTTCTTGTGCTCTTTTTCATCCTTTTTCTTGCTTGTTTACCATTTCCTTTTTTCTTTTTCTTCTTTATCAAACCTTTCTAGTTACCATCTCCTCAATCACCCACACAAATGGTATATATGTAAGACTTAAGTGGGTAATCATGGCTTGTAATGTGCTTATATCACAATAAATAGGCTTTAAGGCTCAAAGTGGTTGACTAGGGATGATGTTCATGGTAGGGAAATATATGGTAATGACTATAATAACAAGGATGGCCTTAGATCATGTCACTAATCTCCACTAATTGGGCTCGTTCCTATAGTCCTTGAGCAAATTCTAGCTTATCAAACACAACCAATCCTCTCATGAAGAAAAATACCATGTATGCACGGTTGAGGCTCAAACGCTCACAAGCTTGTGCTCGGACCTTAAGAAACTTATTACACCACATTCATCTCAAAATTGAACAAGTTAAATAAAACATGTTACAATTCGAAAGTGTAGAGATTCTTAATCATAACTTGTCATCACTTATTACCACAACATATCATCACTCATATTCAAAAATGACTCACGACATTCAAAAAACAAACCACCAAACATACCAAGACAAAAATAAGAAAACACACAAAACATAAAATAAAGACTCAACAAACAAGAAACAAAACAAAAACACATAACATGCAAAAACAAAAATCACCATTATAAAACAATGAAGCACACATTCATAACATCCATAATCAATGTAAGCTCACAATCATCCCAACCTTTATTGAAAAGGAAATCCTAACTTACGAAAATAAACATCCCAAAAACATAACACATAAAGTAGCATGCTAATCACATCAATACACATCAAAATATGTCAAGCAACTAGAAGTGATAAGGTGTAGAATACTCCCTCAATAGGCATTTGGTAAAGAAAGCGTTTGCTCCAAGCTCCATTCATGCTTCCAATACCTCTTCATTCATGCTCAAAAACTCAACAAACACCGTTAGCTCCATTATTGCATTAAAAATATGGATTCACATGCACTTCAACACAACCAATCATACCAAAATCCAACCAAATTCATGAGAAAATTTTAAAATTGAGTGAATTTTACAAGAAGACCTATCATCATCAATATTATCATATCAAGCACACTCAAGTGGTAAGTCACACCACGCACTCTCCCCCCAAACTTAAATCGAACTTAGAAGTGAGAATTAAGTTTGCAAAAAGTGGTGGGACTTACCCTTGTAGTTTCCATTGATAATCATCTTGTGGAGAAGTAAACGCATCCACACGACTCAAGCTAGAAGCGATCACTAATTCCACCTAAACTCTCTCTCGAGATGGATAGGATGTAGGCCCTCAACAAGGCTCCCAAACGCACATAGGATCGAGACAATAGCAAACACCTCCCACTAGGTACTAATTACTTAATTATCTATGCCATGATTGTTGTTAATCTCATCCTTGCATCATTTGGAACCATCTTATCTTTGCATTCATTTTATCTTTATTTCTTGCTTTAGCATAATTGCATTCATTTGCTCCTATCCTCTCTTCCGTCGTCCTTATAAAATCACGATAAACTTGAGATCGCTTAAACTCTAGTACCTTCCTCCCTGTGGTTCGATAATTTCTTTAATTGGTCATGCCCACTATATGATGGCTAATCAAATGGAGTGATGAGTGATATTTTCACCTAGATTTTAGTGTCTTTTTATATGTGTTTTCGTATTTTTTTATCCGTATTTTATGTGTTATTTGGTTGTGTTTTGTGTTTTCATGGAAATGTGTGTGAATGAGCTTAAACCTACTATTTTCACTTTTTATTTGATGCTAAATAGGATAAGGAAGATGTAGGAAAAAGCGGAACTCAATTTGGAGTTGAATCGAGGGAGAACGAGCCAAAACAGTGAAGGAATCAGGGCAGCAGCAACACGACTGGCCGTGTCGGTGGCACGAGCCGTGTCGCAGTACACGACTCGTGTAGCTAACACGGGCCTGTCCAGAATGGTCGTGCGGCAACATCTATTCATCCAACACGACCACCACTTGGCCGTGTTGCGGAGCTCGACTCGTGTTGCAGCACACGACCCGTGTAGCCAACACGGGCCTGTAAGCGATGGCCGTGCGGGAGCATCAGTTCACGCAACACGGGCACCTCATGGCCGTGTTGCGCCACACGACTCGTGTCGTGTCTTGGATCAGAAAAATTCAGAATCCTTCTAGAAGCTTGTCAAGGAGTATAAATACCCCTCCATTCAGATTTTATGAAAAAAATCCGATTTCCACCCCTTCCACACACACCTCACACACCATTTCCTCCATTTTTCACCTTCATTCTTCATCCACCCATCTACACTTGATCCCCTCCATCAAATCCACCATCCAAGTGATCAAGGAAGCAAGGGAGAGTGAGATCACAAGAAGAAGAAGGAGATCTCCATTGAAGCACTTCAAAGGGGGAATCTAATTCTAATTTTTGTGTATTTCTTTATAGATTGATCATGTTTTGTAAGGATTTTAATGTCTATGTTAATTTTCTTATGGATATGAGAGGCTAATCTCCTTTGTGAGATTAGCTCCATGATTGGTGTTGGATAATTTAGTTTTTATGCAAATTGATTTTAATCTTGAATGGGCTTTGTGTTATTTCTATCATTGATTGTTGATTGCTTGATGTATATGATGATTTGTGTGATTAATTGTCATGGGCATGTGATTAGATTGAGAAATCAATTATGTGTTTAGGATAGTTCATTGAATCATTTCATCATACACTTCATGTGCATTAATTTAGAATGAGATAGAGATATCCTTCTAGATTTAGAACCCTTTGATAGAACATTTGATTAGCTTAATCGAGAGGTTGGTTGATTAAATGAGGAGACCCAAACAATTAGTGAATTCATAGTACCTTAAAAGGGAATATTGCTTATGATTTAGTACCTAATTAGGGAACTCATAGAGTAATTAGTACCTAGTGGGAGGTGTTTGCTATTGTCTCGATCCTATGTGCGTTTGGGAGCCTTGTTGAGGGCCTACATCCTATCCATCTCGAGAGAGAGTTTAGGTGGAATTAGTGATCGCTTCTATACCTTGTCCATGAGAGATTAGAATTAATTGCATAATTACTTAATTATCTATGCCATGATTGTTGTTAATCTCATCCTTGCATCATTTGGAACCATCTTATCTTTGCATTCATTTTATCTTTATTTCTTGCTTTAGCATAATTGCATTCATTTGCTCCTATCCTCTCTTCCGTTGTCCTTATAAAATCACGATAAACTTGAGATCGCTTAAACTCTAGTACCTTCCTCCCTGTGGTTCGATAATTTCTTTAATTGGTCATGCCCTTGCATCATTTGGAACTATCTTATCTTTGCATTCATTTTATCTTTATTTCTTGCTTTAGCATAATTGCATTCATTTGCTCCTATCCTCTCTTCCGTCGTCCTTATAAAATCACGATAAACTTGAGATCGCTTAAACTCTAGTACCTTCCTCCCTGTGGTTCGATAATTTCTTTAATTGGTCATGCCCACTATATGATGGCTAATCAAATGTTCTATCAAAGGGTTCTAAATCTAGAAGGATATCTCTATCTCATTCTAAATTAATGCACATGAAGTGTATGATGAAATGATTCAATGAACTATCCTAAACACATAATTGATTTCTCAATCTAATCACATGCCCATGACAATTAATCACACAAATCATCATATACATCAAGCAATCAACAATCAATGATAGAAATAACACAAAGCCCATTCAAGATTAAAATCAATTTGCATAAAAACTAAATTATCCAACACCAATCATGGAGCTAATCTCACAAAGGAGATTATATGCATCAAAACGAAGGAAATATGCATCAAAATGAAGTAAATATGCATCAAAATGAAGGAAATATACATCAAAACAAAGGAAATGTTAATCATAATGAAGTAAATATGCATCAAAATGAAGAAAATATGCATCAAAATGAAGTAAATATGCATCAAAATAAAGTAAATATACATCAAAATGAAAGAAATATGCATCATAATGAAGGAAATATGCATCGAATCGAAGGAAATGTGCATCGAATCGAAGGAAATATTGATCTTAATGAAGTAAAAATGTCGATCGTAATGAAGTAAATATGCATCAAAATGAAGGAAATATGCATCAAAATGAAGTAAATATGCATCAAAATGAAGGAAATGTGCATCAAAATGAAATAAATTTGCATCGAAACGAAGGAAATATTGATCGTAATGAAGTAAATATGCATCAAAATGAATAAAATATGCATCGAAATGAAGTAAATATGCATCAAAATGAAGGAAATATGCATCAAAACAAAGGAAATGTTAATCGTAATGAAGTAAATATGCATCATAATGAAGAAAATATGCATCGAAATGAAGTAAATATGCATCAAAATAAAGTAAATATACATCAAAACGAAGGAAATATGCATCAAAATGAAGAAAATATGCATCGAATCGAAGGAAATGTTGATCGTAATGAAGTAAATATGCATCAAAATGAAGATAATATGCATCGAAATGAAGTAACTATGCATCAAAATGAAGGAAATATGCATCGAAATGAAGGAAATATGCATCGAAACGAAGAAAATGTTGATCGTAATGAAGTAAATATCCATCAAAATGAAGGAAATATGAATCAAAACGAAGGAAATATGCATCAAAATGAAGTAAATATGCATCAAAATGAAGGAAATATACATCAAAATGAAGGAAATGTTAATCATAATGAAGTAAATATGCATCAAAATGAAGAAAATATGCATCAAAATGAAGTAAATATGCATCAAAATAAAGTAAATATACATCAAAATGAAAGAAATATGCATCATAATGAAGGAAATATGCATCGAATCGAAGGAAATGTGCATCGAATCGAAGGAAATATTGATCTTAATGAAGTAAAAATGTCGATCGTAACGAAGTAAATATGCATCAAAATGAAGGAAATATGCTTCAAAATGAAGTAAATATGCTTCAAAATGAAGGAAATATACATCAAAATGAAGTGAATTTGCATCGAAACGAAGGAAATGTTGATCGTAATAAAGTAAATATGCATCAAAATGAAGAAAATATGCATCGAAATGAAGTAAATATGCATCAAAATAAAGTAAATATACATCAAAACGAAGGAAATATGCATCAAAATGAAGAAAATATGCATCGAATCGAAGGAAATGTTGATCGTAATGAAGTAAATATGCATCAAAATGAAGAAAATATGCATCGAAATGAAGTAACTATGCATCAAAATGAAGGAAATATGCATCGAAATGAAGGAAATATGCATCGAAACGAAGAAAATGTTGATCGTAATGAAGTAAATATCCATCAAAATGAAGGAAATATGCATCAAAACGAAGGAAATATGCATCAAAATGAAGTAAATATGCATCAAAATGAAGGAAATATATATCAAAACAAAGGAAATGTTAATCATAATGAAGTAAATATGCATCAAAATGAAGAAAATATGCATCAAAATGAAGTAAATATGCATCAAAATAAAGTAAATATACATCAAAATGAAAGAAATATGCATCATAATGAAGGAAATATGCATCGAATCGAAGGAAATGTGCATCGAATCGAAGGAAATATTGATCTTAATGAAGTAAAAATGTCGATCGTAACGAAGTAAATATGCATCAAAATGAAGGAAATATGCTTCAAAATGAAGTAAATATGCTTCAAAATGAAGGAAATATACATCAAAATGAAGTGAATTTGCATCGAAACGAAGGAAATGTTGATCGTAATAAAGTAAATATGCATCAAAATGAAGAAAATATGCATCGAAATGAAGTAAATATGCATCAAAATAAAGTAAATATACATCAAAACGAAGGAAATATGCATCAAAATGAAGAAAATATGCATCGAATCGAAGGAAATGTTGATCGTAATGAAGTAAATATGCATCAAAATGAAGAAAATATGCATCGAAATGAAGTAACTATGCATCAAAATGAAGGAAATATGCATCGAAATGAAGGAAATATGCATCGAAACGAAGAAAATGTTGATCGTAATGAAGTAAATATCCATCAAAATGAAGGAAATATGCATCAAAACGAAGGAAATATGCATCAAAATGAAGTAAATATGCATCAAAATGAAGGAAATATATATCAAAACAAAGGAAATGTTAATCATAATGAAGTAAATATGCATCAAAATGAAGAAAATATGCATCAAAATGAAGTAAATATGCATCAAAATAAAGTAAATATACATCAAAATGAAAGAAATATGCATCATAATGAAGGAAATATGCATCGAATCGAAGGAAATGTGCATCGAATCGAAGGAAATATTGATCTTAATGAAGTAAAAATGTCGATCGTAACGAAGTAAATATGCATCAAAATGAAGGAAATATGCTTCAAAATGAAGTAAATATGCTTCAAAATGAAGGAAATATACATCAAAATGAAGTGAATTTGCATCGAAACGAAGGAAATGTTGATCGTAATAAAGTAAATATGCATCAAAATGAAGAAAATATGCATCGAAATGAAGTAAATATGCATCAAAATAAAGTAAATATACATCAAAACGAAGGAAATATGCATCAAAATGAAGAAAATATGCATCGAATCGAAGGAAATGTTGATCGTAATGAAGTAAATATGCATCAAAATGAAGAAAATATGCATCGAAATGAAGTAACTATGCATCAAAATGAAGGAAATATGCATCGAAATGAAGGAAATATGCATCGAAACGAAGAAAATGTTGATCGTAATGAAGTAAATATCCATCAAAATGAAGGAAATATGCATCAAAACGAAGGAAATATGCATCAAAATGAAGTAAATATGCATCAAAATGAAGGAAATATATATCAAAACAAAGGAAATGTTAATCATAATGAAGTAAATATGCATCAAAATGAAGAAAATATGCATCAAAATGAAGTAAATATGCATCAAAATAAAGTAAATATACATCAAAATGAAAGAAATATGCATCATAATGAAGGAAATATGTATCGAATCGAAGGAAATGTGCATCGAATCGAAGGAAATATTGATCTTAATGAAGTAAAAATGTCGATCGTAATGAAGTAAATATGCATCAAAATGAAGGAAATATGCATCAAAATGAAGTAAATATGCATCAAAATGAAGGAAATATGCATCAAAATGAAGTAAATTTGCATCGAAACGAAGGAAATGTTGATCGTAATGAAGTAAATATGCATAAAAATGAAGAAAATATGCATCGAAATGAAGTAAATATGCATCAAAATGAAGGAAATAAGCATCAAAACAAAGGAAATGTTAATTGTAATGAAGTAAATATGCATCATAATGAAGGAAATATGCATCGAATCGAAGGAAATATTGTTCGTAATGAAGCAAAAATGACGACCGTAATGAAGTAAATATGCATCAAAATGAAGGAAATATTCATCAAAATGATGTAAATGTGCATCAAAATGAAGGAAATATGCATCAAAACGAAGGAAATGTTAATCGTAATGAAGTAAATATGCATCAAAATGAAGGAAATATTCATTGAAATGAAGTAAATATGCATCAAAATGAAGTAAATATACATCAAAACAAAGGAAATATGCATCAAAATTAAGGAAATATGCATCTAATCGAAGGAAATATTGATCGTAATGAAGTAAATATGCATTAAATGAAGGAAATATGCATCGAAATGAAGGACATGTTCATCGTAGTGAAGTAAATATGTATCAAAATGAAGTAAATTTGCATCGAAATGAAGGAAATGTTGATCATAATAAAGTAAATATCCATCAAAATGAAGTAAATATGCATCGAAACGAAGAAAATGTTGATCGTAATTTAGTAAATATGAATCAAAATAAAGTAAATATCAATCGAAATGAAAGAAATATGCATCGAAACGAATTAAATATGCATAATAATTTGAATCAAAATGAAGCAAATATGCATCGAAACGAGAAAATAAGCATCAAAATGAAGTGAAAATGCATCGAAATGAAAGAAATAAGCATCGAAATGAAGGAAATGTTGATCGTAATGAGGTATATGCATCAAAATAAAGTAAATATGCATAGAAACGAAGGAAATGTTGATCGTGATGAAGTGAATATGCATCAAAATGAAGTAAATAAGCATCGAAACGAAGGAAACATTGATCGTAATGTAGTAAATATCCATCAAATTGAAGGAAATATTCATCAAAACGAAGGAAATGTTGATCGTAATGAAGTAAATATGAATCAAAATGAAAGAAATATGCATCGAAATGAAGTAAATATGCATCAAAATAAAGTAAATATACATCGAAACGAAGGAAATATGCATCGAAATGAAGGAAATATGCAACAAAACGAAAGTAATGTTGATCGTAATGAAGTAAATATGCATCAAAATGAAAGAAATATGCATTAAAACGAAGGAAATATGCATCAAAATGAAGTAAATATGCATAAAAATATAGGATATATACATCAAAACGAAGGAAATGTTGATCGTAATGAAGTAAATATGCATCAAAATGAAGGAAATATGCATCAAAATGAAGGAAATATACATCAAAATAAAGTAAATATGCATCAAAATGAAGGAAATATACATCAAAATGAAGGATATGTTGAACGTTATGAAGTAAATATGCATCAAAATGAAAAAAACATGCATCTAAATGAAGTAAATATACACCAAAACGAAGGAAATATGCATTAAAATGAAGGAAATATGCATCGAATCGAAGGAAATATTGATCGTAATGAAGTAAAAATGTCGATCGTAATGAAGTAAATATACATCAAAATGAAGGAAATATGCATCAAAATAAAGGAAATATGCATCAAAGCGAAGGAAATGTTGATCGTAATGAAGTAAATATGCATCAAAATGAAGAAAATATGCATCGAAATGAAGTAAATATGTATCAAGATGAAGTAAATATGCATCGAAACGAAAGAAATATGCATCGAAATTAAGGAAATATGTATCGAAACGAAGGAAACATTGATCGTAATGAAGTAAATATCCATCAAAATGAAGGAAATATGCATCAAAACGAAGGAAATATGCTTCAAAATAAAGTAAATATGCATCAAAATAAAGGAAATATACATCAAAATGAAAGAAATGTTGATTGTAATGAAGTAAATATGCACCAAAATGAAGAAAATATGCATCAAAATGAAGTAAATATTCATCAAAATAAAGTAAATATACATCAAAATGAAAGAAATATGCATAATAATGAAGGAAATATGCATCGAATCGAAGGAAATGTGCATAGAATCGAAGGAAATATTGATCGTATTGAAGTAAAAATGTCGATCGTAATGAAGTAAATATGCATCAAAATGAAGGAAATATGCATCAAAATGAAGTAAATATGCATCAAAATGAAGGAAATATGCATCGAAATGAAGTAAATATGCATCAAAATGAAGGAAATATGCATCGAAATGAGGTAAATATGCATCAAAATAAAGTAAATATACATCAAAACGAAGGAAATATGCATCAAAATGAAGGAAATATGCATCGAATCGAAGGAAATGTTGATCGTAATGAAGTAAAAATGTCGATCGTAACGAAGTAAATATACATCAAAATGAAGGAAATATGCATCAAAATGAAGGAAATATGCATCAAAACGAAGGAAATGTTGATCGTAATGAAGTAAATACGCATCAAAATGAAGGAAATATGCATCAAAATTAAGTAAATATGCATTAAAATGAAGGAAATATGCATCGAAATGAGGTAAATATGCATCAAAATAAAGTAAATATACATCAAAACGAAGGAAATATGCATCAAAATGAAGGAAATATGCATCGAATCGAAGGAAATGTTGATCGTAATGAAGTAAAAATGTCGATCGTAACGAAGTAAATATACATCAAAATGAAGGAAATATGCATCAAAATGAAGGAAATATTCATCAAAACGAAGGAAATGTTGATCGTAATGAAGTAAATATCATCAAAATGAAGAAAATATGCATCGAAATGAAGTAAATATGTATCAAGATGAAGTAAATATACATCAAAACGAAAGAAATATGCATCGAAATGAAGGAAATATGTATCGAAACGAAGGAAACATTGATCGTAATGAAGTAAATATCCATCAAAATGAAGGAAATATGCATCAAAACGAATGAAATATGCTTCAAAATGAAGTAAATATGCATCAAAATGATGGAAATATATATCAAAATGAAAGAAATGTTGATTGTAATGAAGTAAATATGCACCAAAATGAAGAAAATATGCATCGAAATGAAGTAAATATGCATCAAAATAAAGTAAATATACATCAAAACAAAAGAAATATGCATAATAATGAAGGAAATATGCATCGAATGAAGGAAATGTGAATCGAATCGAAGGAAATGTTGATCGTAATGAAGTAAAAATATCGATCGTAATGAAGTAAATATGCATCAAAATGAAGGAAATATGCATCAAAATGAAGTAAATATGCATCAAAATGAAGGAAATATGCATCGAAATGAGGTAAATATGCATCAAAATAAAGTAAATATACATCAAAACGAAGGAAATATGCATCATAATGAAGGAAATATGCATCGAATCGTAGGAAATGTTGTTCGTAATGAAGTAAAAATGTCGATCGTAATGAAGTAAATATGCATCAAAATGAAGGAAATATGCATCAAAATGAAGGAAATGTGCAACAAAATGAAGGAAATATGCATCAAAACGAAGGAAATGTTAATCGTAATGAAGTAATATGCATCAAAATAAAGGAAATATTCATCGAAATTACGTAAATATGCATCAAATGAAGTAAATATACATCAAAACGAAGGAAATATGCATCAAAATTAAGGAAATATGCATCGAATCGAATAAAATATTGATCGTAATGAAGTAAATAAGCATTAAATGAAGGACATGTGCATCGAAACGAAGGACATGTTGATCGTAGTGAAGTAAATATGTATCAAAATGAAGTAAATTTGCATCGAAACGAAGAAAATATTGATCATAATGTAGTAAATATACATCAAAATGAAGAAAATATGCATCAAAACGAAAGAAATATGCATCAAAACGAATTAAATATGCATAATAATTTGAATCAAAATGAAGTAAATATGAATCGAAACGTGAAAATGAGCATCAAAATAAAGTAAATACGCATCGAAATGAAAGAAATATGCATCGAAACGAAGGAAATATTGATCGTAATGAGGTAATTATGCATCAAAATATGTAAATATGCATCGAAACGAAGGAAATATTGATCGTGATGAAGTAAATATGCATCAAAATGATGTAAATATGCATCGAAACGAAGGAAATATTGATCGTAATGAAGTAAAAATGTCGATCATAATGAAGTAAATATACATCAAAATGAAGGAAATATGCATCAAAATGAAGAAAATATGCATCAAAACGTATGAAATGTTGATCGTAATGAAGTAAATATGCATCAAAATGAAGAAAATATGCATCAAAATGAAGTAAATATGTATCAAGATGAAGTAAATATACATCGAAACGAAAGAAATATGCATCATAATGAAGGAAATATGCATCGAAATGAAGGAAATATGCATCGAAACAAAGGAAATATTGATCGTAATAAAGTAAATATCCATCAAAATGAAGAAAATATGCATCAAAACGAAGGAAATATGCATCAAAATGAAGTAAATATGCATCAAAATTAAGGAAATATACATCAAAACGAAGGAAATGTTGATGATAATGAAGTAAATATGTATCAAAATAAAAAAATATGCATCGAAATGAAGTTAATATGCATCAAAATAAAGTAAATATACATGAAAACGAAAGAAATTTGCATAATAATGAAGGAAATATGCATCGAATCGAAGGAAATGTGCATCGAATCGAAGGAAATGTTGATCGTAATGAAGTACCAATATCGATCGTAATGAAGTAAATATGCCTCAAAATGAAGGAAATATGCATCAAAATAAAGTAAATTTGCATCAAAATGAAGGAAATATGCATCGAAACGAAGTAAATTTGCATTGAAACGAAGGAAACGTTGATCGTAATGAAGTAAATATGCATCAAAATAAAGAAAATATGCATCGAAATGAAGTAAATATGCATCAAAATAAAGTAAATATACATCAAAACGAAGGAAATATGCATCAAAATGAAGAAAATATGCATCGAATCGAAGGAAATGTTGATCGTAATGAAGTAAATATGCATCAAAATGAAGAAAATATGCATCAAAATGAAGTAACTATGCATCAAAATGAAGGAAATATGCATCGAAATGAAGGAAATATGCATCGAAACGAAGAAAATGTTGATCGTAATGAAGTAAATAACCATCAAAATGAAGGAAATATGCATCAAAACGAAGGAAATATGCATCAAAATGAAGTAAATATGCATCAAAATGAAGAAAATATACATCAAAACAAAGGAAATGTTAATCATAATGAAGTAAATATGCATCAAAATGAAGAAAATATGCATCAAAATGAAGTAAATATGCATCAAAATAAAGTAAATATACATCAAAATGAAAGAAATATGCATCATAATGAAGGAAATATGCATCGAATCGAAGGAAATGTGCATCGAATCGAAGGAAATATTGATCTTAATGAAGTAAAAATGTCGATCGTAATGAAGTAAATATGCATCAAAATGAAGGAAATATGCATCAAAATGAAGTAAATATGCATCAAAATGAAGGAAATGTGCATCAAAATGAAGTAAATTTGCATCGAAACGAAGGAAATGTTGATCGTAATGAAGTAAATATGCATCAAAATGAAGAAAATATGCATCGAAATGAAGTAAATATGCATCAAAATGAAGGAAATATGCATCAAAACAAAGGAAATGTTAATCGTAATGAAGTAAATATGCATCATAATGAAGAAAATATGCATCGAAATGAAGTAAATATGCATCAAAATAAAGTAAATATACATCAAAACGAAGGAAATATGCATCAAAATGAAGAAAATATGCATCGAATCGAAGGAAATGTTGATCGTAATGAAGTAAATATGCATCAAAATGAAGAAAATATGCATCGAAATGAAGTAACTATGCATCAAAATGAAGGAAATATGCATCGAAATGAAGGAAATATGCATCGAAACGAAGAAAATGTTGATCGTAATGAAGTAAATATCCATCAAAATGAAGGAAATATGAATCAAAACAAAGGAAATATGCATCAAAATGAAGTAAATATGCATCAAAATGAAGGAAATATACATCAAAACGAAGGAAATGTTAATCATAATGAAGTAAATATGCATCAAAATGAAGAAAATATGCATCAAAATGAAGTAAATATGCATCAAAATAAAGTAAATATACATCAAAATGAAAGAAATATGCATCATAATGAAGGAAATATGCATCGAATCGAAGGAAATGTCCATCGAATCGAAGGAAATATTGATCTTAATGAAGTAAAAATGTCGATCGTAACGAAGTAAATATGCATCAAAATGAAGGAAATATGCTTCAAAATGAAGTAAATATGCTTCAAAATGAAGGAAATATACATCAAAATGAAGTAAATTTGCATCGAAACGAAGGAAATGTTGATCGTAATAAAGTAAATATGCATCAAAATGAAGAAAATATGCATCGAAATGAAGTAAATATGCATCAAAATAAAGTAAATATACATCAAAACGAAGGAAATATGCATCAAAATGAAGAAAATATGCATCGAATCGAAGGAAATGTTGATCGTAATGAAGTAAATATGCATCAAAATGAAGAAAATATGCATCGAAATGAAGTAACTATGCATCAAAATGAAGGAAATATGCATCGAAATGAAGGAAATATGCATCGAAACGAAGAAAATGTTGATCGTAATGAAGTAAATATCCATCAAAATGAAGGAAATATGCATCAAAACGAAGGAAATATGCATCAAAATGAAGTAAATATGCATCAAAATGAAGGAAATATATATCAAAGCAAAGGAAATGTTAATCATAATGAAGTAAATATGCATCAAAATGAAGAAAATATGCATCAAAATGAAGTAAATATGCATCAAAATAAAGTAAATATACATCAAAATGAAAGAAATATGCATCATAATGAAGGAAATATGCATCGAATCGAAGGAAATGTGCATCGAATCGAAGGAAATATTGATCTTAATGAAGTAAAAATGTCGATCGTAATGAAGTAAATATGCATCAAAATGAAGGAAATATGCATCAAAATGAAGTAAATATGCATCAAAATGAAGGAAATATGCATCAAAATGAAGTAAATTTGCATCGAAACGAAGGAAATGTTGATCGTAATGAAGTAAATATGCATCAAAATAAAGAAAATATGCATCGAAATGAAGTAAATATGCATCAAAATGAAGGAAATATGCATCAAAACAAAGGAAATGTTAATTGTAATGAAGTAAATATGCATCATAATGAAGGAAATATGCATCGAATCGAAGGAAATATTGTTCGTAATGAAGCAAAAATGACGACCGTAATGAAGTAAATATGCATCAAAATGAAGGAAATATTCATCAAAATGATGTAAATGTGCATCAAAATGAAGGAAATATGCATCAAAACGAAGGAAATGTTAATCGTAATGAAGTAAATATGCATCAAAATGAAGGAAATATTCATTGAAATGAAGTAAATATGCATCAAAATGAAGTAAATATACATCAAAACAAAGGAAATATGCATCTAATCGAAGGAAATATTGATCGTAATGAAGTAAATATGCATTAAATGAAGGAAATATGCATCGAAATGAAGGACATGTTCATCGTAGTGAAGTAAATATGTATCAAAATGAAGTAAATTTGCATCGAAATGAAGGAAATGTTGATCATAATAAAGTAAATATCCATCAAAATGAAGTAAATATGCATCTAAACGAAGAAAATGTTGATCGTAATTTAGTAAATATGAATCAAAATAAAGTAAATATGCATCAAAACGAAGGAAATGTTGATCGTAATGAAGTAAATATGCATCAAAATGAAGGAAATATGCATCAAAATGAAGGAAATATACATCAAAATAAAGTAAATATGCATCAAAATGAAGGAAATATACATCAAAATGAAGGATATGTTGAACGTAATGAAGTAAATATGCATCAAAATGAAAAAAACATGCATCTAAATGAAGTAAATATACACCAAAACGAAGGAAATATGCATTAAAATGAAGGAAATATGCATCGAATCGAAGGAAATATTGATCGTAATGAAGTAAAAATGTCGATCGTAATGAAGTAAATATACATCAAAATGAAGGAAATATGCATCAAAATAAAGGAAATATGCATCAAAACGAAGGAAATGTTGATCGTAATGAAGTAAATATGCATCAAAATGAAGAAAATATGCATCGAAATGAAGTAAATATGTATCAAGATGAAGTAAATATGCATCGAAACGAAAGAAATATGCATCGAAATGAAGGAAATATGTATCGAAACGAAGGAAACATTGATCGTAATGAAGTAAATATCCATCAAAATGAAGGAAATATGCATCAAAACGAAGTAAATATGCTTCAAAATAAAGTAAATATGCATCAAAATAAAGGAAATATACATCAAAATGAAAGAAATGTTGATTGTAATGAAGTAAATATGCACCAAAATGAAGAAAATATGCATCAAAATGAAGTAAATATTCATCAAAATAAAGTAAATATACATCAAAATGAAAGAAATATGCATAATAATGAAGGAAATATGCATCGAATCGAAGGAAATGTGCATAGAATCGAAGGAAATGTTGATCGTATTGAAGTAAAAATGTCGATCGTAATGAAGTAAATATGCATCAAAATGAAGGAAATATGCATCAAAATGAAGTAAATATGCATCAAAATGAAGGAAATATGCATCGAAATGAGGTAAATATGCATCAAAATAAAGTAAATATACATCAAAACGAAGGAAATATGCATCAAAATGAAGGAAATATGCATCGAATCGAAGGAAATGTTGATCGTAATGAAGTAAAAATGTCGATCGTAACGAAGTAAATATACATCAAAATGAGGAAATATGCATCAAAATGAAGGAAATATGCATCAAAACGAAGGAAATGTTGATCGTAATGAAGTAAATATGCATCAAAATGAAGGAAATATGCATCAAAATTAAGTAAATATGCATCAAAATGAAGGAAATATGCATCGAAATGAGGTAAATATGCATCAAAATAAAGTAAATATACATCAAAACGAAGGAAATATGCATCAAAATGAAGGAAATATGCATCGAATCGAAGGAAATGTTGATCGTAATGAAGTAAAAATGTCGATCGTAACGAAGTAAATATACATCAAAATGATGGAAATATGCATCAAAATGAAGGAAATATGCATCAAAACGAAGGAAATGTTGATCGTAATGAAGTAAATATGCATCAAAATGAAGAAAATATGCATCGAAATGAAGTAAATATGTATCAAGATGAAGTAAATATACATCAAAACGAAAGAAATATGCATCGAAATGAAGGAAATATGTATCGAAATGAAGGAAACATTGATCGTAATGAAGTAAATATCCATCAAAATGAAGGAAATATGCATCAAAACGAATGAAATATGCTTCAAAATGAAGTAAATATGCATCAAAATGATGGAAATATATATCAAAATGAAAGAAATGTTGATTGTAATGAAGTAAATATGCACCAAAATGAAGAAAATATGCATCGAAATGAAGTAAATATGCATCAAAATAAAGTAAATATACATCAAAACAAAAGAAATATGCATAATAATGAAGGAAATACGCATCGAATGAAGGAAATGTGAATCGAATCGAAGGAAATGTTGATCGTAATGAAGTAAAAATATCGAACGTAATGAAGTAAATATGCATCAAAATGAAGGAAATATGCATCAAAATGAAGTAAATATGCATCAAAATGAAGGAAATATGCATCGAAATGAGGTAAATATGCATCAAAATAAAGTAAATATACATCAAAACGAAGGAAATATGCATCATAATGAAGGAAATATGCATCGAATCGTAGGAAATGTTGTTCGTAATGAAGTAAAAATGTCGATCGTAATGAAGTAAATATGCATCAAAATGAAGGAAATATGCATCAAAATGAAGGAAATGTGCAACAAAATGAAGGAAATATGCATCAAAACGAAGGAAATGTTAATCGTAATGAAGTAAATATGCATCAAAATAAAGGAAATATTCATCGAAATTACGTAAATATGCATCAAATGAAGTAAATATACATCAAAACGAAGGAAATATGCATCAATATTAAGGAAATATGCATCGAATCGAAGAAAATATTGATCGTAATGAAATAAATAAGCATTAAATGAAGGAAATGTGCATCGAAACGAAGGACATGTTGATCGTAGTGATGTAAATATGTATCAAAATGAAGTAAATTTGCATCGAAACGAAGAAAATATTGATCGTAATGTAGTAAATATACATCAAAATGAAGAAAATATGCATCAAAACGAAAGAAATATGCATCAAAACGAATTAAATATGCATAATAATTTGAATCAAAATGAAGTAAATATGAATCGAAACGTGAAAATGAGCATCAAAATAAAGTAAATACGCATCGAAATGAAAGAAATATGCATCGAAACGAAGGAAATATTGATCGTAATGAGGTAATTATGCATCAAAATATGTAAATATGCATCGAAACGAAGGAAATGTTGATCGTGATGAAGTAAATATGCATCAAAATGATGTAAATATGCATCGAAACGAAGGAAATATTGATCGAAATGAAGTAAAAATGTCGATCATAATGAAGTAAATATACATCAAAATGAAGGAAATATGCATCAAAATGAAGAAAATATGCATCAAAACGTATGAAATGTTGATCGTAATGAAGTAAATATGCATCAAAATGAAGAAAATATGCATCAAAATGAAGTAAATATATATCAAGATGAAGTAAATATACATCGAAACGAAAGAAATATGCATCATAATGAAGGAAATATGCATCGAAATGAAGGAAATATGCATCGAAACAAAGGAAATATTGATCGTAATAAAGTAAATATCCATCAAAATGAAGAAAATATGCATCAAAACGAAGGAAATATGCATCAAAATGAAGTAAATATGCATCAAAATTAAGGAAATATACATCAAAACGAAGGAAATGTTGATGATAATGAAGTAAATATGTATCAAAATAAAAAAAATATGCATAGAAATGAAGTTAATATGCATCAAAATAAAGTAAATATACATGAAAACGAAAGAAATTTGCATAATAATGAAGGAAATATGCATCGAATCGAAGGAAATGTGCATCGAATCGAAGGAAATGTTGATCGTAATGAAGTACCAATATCGATCGTAATGAAGTAAATATGCCTCAAAATGAAGGAAATATGCATCAAAATGAAGTAAATTTGCATCAAAATAAAGGAAATATGCATCGAAAAGAAGTAAATTTGCATTGAAACGAAGGAAACGTTGATCGTAATGAAGTAAATATGCATCAAAATAAAGAAAATATGCATCGAAATGAAGTAAATATGCATCAAAATGAAGTAAATATACATCAAAACGAAGGAAATATGCATCATATTGAAGGAAATATGCATCGAATCGAAGGAAATGTTGTTCGTAATGAAGTAAAAATGACGATCGTAATGAAGTAAATATGCATCAAAATGAAGGAAATATGCATCAAAATGATGGAAATGTGCATCAAAATGAAGGAAATATTCATCGAAATGAAGTAAATATGCATCAAAATGAAGTAAATATACATCAAAACGAAGGAAATATGCATCAAAATTAAGGAAATATGCATCGAATCGATGGAAGAGTTGATCGTAATGAAGTAAATATGCTTTAAAATGAAGGAAATGTTAATCGTAATGAAGTAAATATGCATCAAAATAAAGAAAATATTCATCGAAATGAAATAAATATGCATCAAATGAAGTAAATATACATCAAAACAAAGGAAATAAGCATCAAATATGCATCGAATCGAAGGAAATGTTGATCGTAATGAAGTAAATATGCATTAAATGAAGGAAATATGCATCAAACGAAGGACATGTTGATCGTAGTGAAGTAAATATGTATCTAAATGAAGTAAATTTGCATCAAAATGAAGAAAATATGCATCGAAACGGAAGAAATATGCATCAAAACGAATTAAATATGCATAATAATTTGAATCAAAATGAAGTAAATATGAATCAAAATGAAGGAAATGTTGATCGTAATTAAGGAAATATGCATCTAAATGAAGGAAATATGCATTGAAACGAAGGAAATGTTGACCGTAATGAAGTAAATATGCATCAAAATGAAGGAAACATGCATCAAAACGAAGGAAATATGCATCAAAATGAAGTAAATATGCATAAAAATGAAGGAAATATGCATCAAAACGAAGGAAATACGCATCGAAATGATGTCAATATTCATCAAAATAAAGTAAATATACATCAAAACGAAGGAAATATGCATCATAATGAAGGAAATATGCATCGAATCGAAGGAAATATTGATCGTAATGAAGTAAATATGCATCAACATATAGGAAATATGAATCGAAATAAAGGACATGTTGATCGTTGTGAAGTAAATATGCATCAAAATAAAGTAAATTTGAATCAAAACGAAGGAAATGTTGATCATAATAAAGTGAATGTCCATCGAAATGAAGTAAATATGCATAGAAACGAATGAAATGTGAATCATAATTTAGTAAATATGCATCAGAATAAAGTAAATATCAATTGAAACGAAAGAAATATGCATCGAAATGAAGTAAATATGCATAAAAATTTGTATCAAAATGTAGTAAATATGCATCGAAACAAGAAAATGAGCTTCAAAATGAAGTAAATATGCATCGAAATGAAAGAAATATGCATCAAAACGAAGGAAATATTGATCGTAATGAGGTAAATATGCATCAAAATAAAGTAAATAGCATCAAAATGAAGGAAATGTTGATCGTGATTAAGTAAATATCCATCAAAATTAAGTAAATATGTATCGAAATGAAGGAAATATTGATCATAAGTAGTAAATATGCATCGAAATGAAGGAAATATACATCAAAATGAAGGAAATATGTATCAAAATGAAGTAAATATGCATCAAAATGAAGTAAATTTGCATCAAAATGAAGGAAATATGCATCAAAACGAAGGACATGTTGATCGTAATGAAGTAAATATGAATCAAAATGAAGGAAATATACATCGAAATTAAGTAAATATGCATCAAAATGAAGTAAATATACATCAAAACAAAGGAAATATGCATCAAAATGAAGGAAATATGCACCTAATCGAAGGAAATGCTAATCTTAATGAAGTAAATATGCATCAAAATGAAGGAAATATTCATCGAAATGAAGTAAATATGCATCAAATGAAGTAAATATACATCAAAACGAAGGAAATAAGCATCAAAATTAAGGAAATATGCATCGAATCGAAGGAAATGTTGATCTTAATGAAGTAAATATGCATTAAATGAAGGAAATATGCATCAAAACAAAGGACATGTTGATCTTAGTGAAGTAAAAATGTATCAAAATGAAGTAAATTTGCATCGAAACGAAAAAAATATTGATCGTAATGAAGTAAATATACATCAAAATGAAGAAAATATGCATCGAAACGAAAGAAATATGCATCAAAACGAATTAAATATGCATAATAATTTGAATCAAAATGAAGTAAATATGAATCGAAACGTGAAAATAAGCATCAAAATGAAGTAAATACGCATCAAAATGAAATAAATATGCATCGAAACGAAGGAAATGTTGATCGTAATGAGGTAATTATGCATCAAAATAATGTAAATATGCATCGAAACGAAGAAATTATTGATCGTGATGAAGTAAATATGCATCAAAATGATGTAAATATGCATCGAAACGAAGGAAATGTTGATCGTAATGAAGTAAAAATGTTGATCGTAATGAAGTAAATATGCATCAAAATGAAGGAAATAAGCATAAAAATTAAGTAAATATGCATCAAAATTAAAAAAATATGATTCAAAACGAAGGAAATGTTGATCGTAATGAAGTAAATATGTATCAAAATGAAGAAAATATGCATCAAAATGATGTAAATATACATCAAAACGAAGGAAATATGCATAAAAATTAAGAAAATATGCATCGAATCGAAGGAAATGTTAATCGTAATGATGTAAATATGCATCAAAATGAAAGAAATATTCATCGAAATGAAGTAAATATGCATCAAAATGAAGTAAATATACATCAAAACGAAGGTAATATGCATCAAAATTAAGGAAATATGCATCGAATCGATGGAAAAGTTGATCGTAATGAAGTAAATATGCATTAAAATGAAGGAAATGTTAATCGTAATGAAGTAAATATGCATCAAAATAAAGAAAATATTCATCGAAATGAAATAAATATGCATCAAATGAAGTAAATATACATCAAAACGAAGGATATAAGCATCAAATATGCATCGAATCGAAGGAAATGTTGATCGTAATGAAGTAAATATGCATTAAATGAAGGAAATATGCATCAAACGAAGGACATGTTGATCGTAGTGAAGTAAATATGTATCTAAATGAAGTAAATTTGCATCGAAATGAAGAAAATATTGATCGTAATGAAGTAAATATACATCAAAATGAAGAAAATATGCATCGAAACGGAAGAAATATGCATCAAAACGAATTAAATATGCATAATAATTTGAATCAAAATGAAGTAAATATGAATCGAAATGAAGGAAATGTTGATCGTAATTAAGGAAATATGCATCTAAATGAAGGAAATATGCATCGAAACGAAGGAAATGTTGATCGTAATGAAGTAAATATGCATCAAAATGAAGGAAACATGCATCAAAACGAAGGAAATATGCATCAAAATGAAGTAAATATGCATAAAAATGAAGGAAATATGCATCAAAACGAAGGAAATGTTTCTCGTAATGAAGTAAATATGCATCAAAATGAAGGAAATACGCATCGAAATGATGTCAATATTCATCAAAATAAAGTAAATATACATCAAAACGAAGGAAATATGCATCATAATGAAGGAAATATGCATCGAATCGAAGGAAATCTTGATCGTAATGAAGTAAATATGCATCAACATATAGGAAATATGAATCGAAATAAAGGACATGTTGATCGTAGTGAAGTAAATATGCATCAAAATAAAGTAAATTTGAATCAAAACGAAGGAAATGTTGATCATAATAAAGTGAATATCCATCGAAATGAAGTAAATATGCATAGAAACGAATGAAATGTGAATCATAATTTAGTAAATATGCATCAGAATAAAGTAAATATCAATTGAAACGAAAGAAATATGCATCGAAATGAAGTAAATATGCATTAAAATTTGTATCAAAATGAAGTAAATATGCATCGAAACAGGAAAATGAGCTTCAAAATGAAGTAAATATGCATCGAAATGAAAGAAATATGCATCAAAACGAAGGAAATATTGATCGTAATGAGGTAAATATGCATCAAAATAAAGTAAATAGCATCAAAATGAAGGAAATGTTGATCGTGATTAAGTAAATATCCATCAAAATTAAGTAAATATGTATCGAAATGAAGGAAATATTTATCATAATGTAGTAAATATGCATCGAAATGAAGGAAATATGCATCAAAATGAAGGAAATATGTATCAAAATGAAGTAAATATGCATCAAAATGAAGTAAATTTGCATCAAAATGAAGGAAATATGCATCAAAACGAAGGACATGTTGATCGTAATGAAGTAAATATGAATCAAAATGAAGGAAATATACATCGAAATGAAGTAAATATGCATCAAAATGAAGTAAATATACATCAAAACAAAGGAAATATGCATCAAAATGAAGGAAATATGCACCTAATCGAAGGAAATGCTAATCTTAATGAAGTAAATATGCATCAAAATGAAGGAAATATTCATCGAAATGAAGTAAATATGCATCAAATGAAGTAAATATACATCAAAACGAATGAAATAAGCATCAAAATTAAGGAAATATGCATCGAATCGAAGGAAATGTTGATCTTAATGAAGTAAATATGCATTAAATGAAGGAAATATGCATCAAAACGAAGGACATGTTGATCTTAGTGAAGTAAATATGTATCAAAATAAAGTAAATTTGCATCGAAACGAAAAAAATATTGATCGTAATGAAGTAAATATACATCAAAATGAAGAAAATATGCATCGAAACGAAAGAAATATGCATCAAAACGAATTAAATATGCATAATAATTTGAATCAAAATGAAGTAAATATGAATCGAAACGTGAAAATAAGCATCAAAATGAAGTAAATACGCATCAAAATGAAAGAAATATGCATCGAAACGAAGGAAATGTTGATCGTAATAAGGTAATTATGCATCAAAATAATGTAAATATGCATCGAAACGAAGAAATTATTGATCGTGATGAAGTAAATATGCATCAAAATGATGTAAATATGCATAGAAACGAAGGAAATGTTGATCGTAATGAAGTAAAAATGTTGATCGTAATGAAGTAAATGTGCATCAAAATGAAGGAAATAAGCATAAAAATTAAGTAAATATGCATCAAAATTAAAAAAATATGAATCAAAACGAAGGAAATGTTGATCGTAATGAAGTAAATATGTATCAAAATGAAGAAAATATGCATCAAAATGATGTAAATATACATCAAAACGAAGGAAATATGCATAAAAATTAAGAAAATATGCATCGAATCGAAGGAAATGTTAATCGTAATAAAGGAAATATGCATCCAAATGAAGGAAATATGCATCGAAACGAAGGAAATGTTGACCGTAATGAAGTAAATATGCATCAAAATGAAGGAAATATGCATCAAAACGAAGGAAATATGCATCAAAATGAAGTAAATATGCATAAAAATGAAGGAAATATGCATCAAAACGAAGGAAATGTTTCTCATAATGAAGTAAATATGCCTCAAAATGAAGGAAATATGCATCAAAATGAAGTAAATTTGCATCAAAATGAAGGAAATATGCATCGAAATGAAGTAAATTTGCATCGAAACGAAGGAAACGTTGATCGTAATGAAGTAAATATGCATCAAAATAAAGAAAATATGCATCGAAATGAAGTAAATATGCATCAAATGAAGTAAATATACATCAAAACGAAGGAAATATGCATCATATCGAAGGAAATATGCATCGAATCGAAGGAAGTGTTATTCGTAATGAAGTAAAAATGACGATCATAATGAAGTAAATATGAATCAAAATGAAGGAAATATGCATCAAAATGATGGAAATGTGCATCAAAATGAAGGAAATATGCATCAAAACGAAGGAAATGTTAATCGTAATGATGTAAATATGCATCAAAATGAAAGAAATATTCATCGAAATGAAGTAAATATGCATCAAAATGAAGTAAATATACATCAAAACGAAGGAAATATGCATCAAAATTAAGGAAATATGCATCGAATCGATGGAAAAGTTGATCGTAATGAAGTAAATATGCATTAAAATGAAGGAAATGTTAATCGTAATGAAGTAAATATGCATCAAAATAAAGAAAATATTCATCGAAATGAAATAAATATGCATCAAATGAAGTAAATATACATCAAAACGAAGGAAATAAGCATCAAATATGCATCGAATCGAAGGAAATGTTGATCCTAATGAAGTAAATATGCATTAAATGAAGGAAATATGCATCAAACGAAGGACATGTTGATCGTAGTGAAGTAAATATGTATCAAAATGTAGTAAATTTGCATCGAAATAAAGAAAATATTGATCGTAATGAAGTAAATATACATCAAAATGAAGAAAATATGCGTCGAAACGGAAGAAATATGCATCAAAACGAATTAAATATGCATAATAATTTGAATCAAAATGAAGTAAATATGAATCGAAATGAAGGAAATGTTGATCGTAATGAAGGAAATATGCATCTAAATGAAGGAAATATGCATCGAAACGAAGGAAATGTTGATCGTAATGAAGTAAATATGCATCAAAATGAAGGAAACATGCATCAAAACGAAGGAAATATGCATCAAAATGAAGTAAATATGCATAAAAATGAAGGAAATATGCATCAAAACGAAGGAAATGTTTCTCGTAATGAAGTAAATATGCATCAAAATGAAGGAAATACGCATCGAAATGATGTCAATATTCATCAAAATAAAGTAAATATACATCAAAACGAAGGAAATATGCATCATAATGAAGGAAATATGCATCGAATCGAAGGAAATATTGATCGTAATGAAGTAAATATGCATCAACATATAGGAAATATGAATCGAAATAAAGGACATGTTGATCGTAGTGAAGTAAATATGCATCAAAATAAAGTAAATTTGAATCAAAACGAAGGAAATGTTGATCATAATAAAGTGAATATCCATCGAAATGAAGTAAATATGCATAGAAACGAATGAAATGTGAATCATAATTTAGTAAATATGCATCAGAATAAAGTAAATATCAATTGAAACGAAAGAAATATGCATCGAAATGAAGTAAATATGCATTAAAATTTGTATCAAAATGAAGTAAATATGCATCGAAACAGGAAAATGAGCTTCAAAATGAAGTAAATATGCATCGAAATGAAAGAAATATGCATCAAAACGAAGGAAATATTGATCGTAATGAGGTAAATATGCATCAAAATAAAGTAAATAGCATCAAAATGAAGGAAATGTTGATCGTGATTAAGTAAATATCCATCAAAATTAAGTAAATATGTATCGAAATGAAGGAAATATTTATCATAATGTAGTAAATATGCATCGAAATGAAGGAAATATGCATCAAAATGAAGGAAATATGTATCAAAATGAAGTAAATATGCATCAAAATGAAGTAAATTTGCATCAAAATGAAGGAAATATGCATCAAAACGAAGGACATGTTGATCGTAATGAAGTAAATATGAATCAAAATGAAGGAAATATACATCGAAATGAAGTAAATATGCATCAAAATGAAGTAAATATACATCAAAACAAAGGAAATATGCATCAAAATGAAGGAAATATGCACCTAATCGAAGGAAATGCTAATCTTAATGAAGTAAATATGCATCAAAATGAAGGAAATATTCATCGAAATGAAGTAAATATGCATCAAATGAAGTAAATATACATCAAAACGAATGAAATAAGCATCAAAATTAAGGAAATATGCATCGAATCGAAGGAAATGTTGATCTTAATGAAGTAAATATGCATTAAATGAAGGAAATATGCATCAAAACGAAGGACATGTTGATCTTAGTGAAGTAAATATGTATCAAAATAAAGTAAATTTGCATCGAAACGAAAAAAATATTGATCGTAATGAAGTAAATATACATCAAAATGAAGAAAATATGCATCGAAACGAAAGAAATATGCATCAAAACGAATTAAATATGCATAATAATTTGAATCAAAATGAAGTAAATATGAATCGAAACGTGAAAATAAGCATCAAAATGAAGTAAATACGCATCAAAATGAAAGAAATATGCATCGAAACGAAGGAAATGTTGATCGTAATAAGGTAATTATGCATCAAAATAATGTAAATATGCATCGAAACGAAGAAATTATTGATCGTGATGAAGTAAATATGCATCAAAATGATGTAAATATGCATAGAAACGAAGGAAATGTTGATCGTAATGAAGTAAAAATGTTGATCGTAATGAAGTAAATGTGCATCAAAATGAAGGAAATAAGCATAAAAATTAAGTAAATATGCATCAAAATTAAAAAAATATGAATCAAAACGAAGGAAATGTTGATCGTAATGAAGTAAATATGTATCAAAATGAAGAAAATATGCATCAAAATGATGTAAATATACATCAAAACGAAGGAAATATGCATAAAAATTAAGAAAATATGCATCGAATCGAAGGAAATGTTAATCGTAATAAAGGAAATATGCATCCAAATGAAGGAAATATGCATCGAAACGAAGGAAATGTTGACCGTAATGAAGTAAATATGCATCAAAATGAAGGAAATATGCATCAAAACGAAGGAAATATGCATCAAAATGAAGTAAATATGCATAAAAATGAAGGAAATATGCATCAAAACGAAGGAAATGTTTCTCATAATGAAGTAAATATGCCTCAAAATGAAGGAAATATGCATCAAAATGAAGTAAATTTGCATCAAAATGAAGGAAATATGCATCGAAATGAAGTAAATTTGCATCGAAACGAAGGAAACGTTGATCGTAATGAAGTAAATATGCATCAAAATAAAGAAAATATGCATCGAAATGAAGTAAATATGCATCAAATGAAGTAAATATACATCAAAACGAAGGAAATATGCATCATATCGAAGGAAATATGCATCGAATCGAAGGAAGTGTTATTCGTAATGAAGTAAAAATGACGATCATAATGAAGTAAATATGAATCAAAATGAAGGAAATATGCATCAAAATGATGGAAATGTGCATCAAAATGAAGGAAATATGCATCAAAACGAAGGAAATGTTAATCGTAATGATGTAAATATGCATCAAAATGAAAGAAATATTCATCGAAATGAAGTAAATATGCATCAAAATGAAGTAAATATACATCAAAACGAAGGAAATATGCATCAAAATTAAGGAAATATGCATCGAATCGATGGAAAAGTTGATCGTAATGAAGTAAATATGCATTAAAATGAAGGAAATGTTAATCGTAATGAAGTAAATATGCATCAAAATAAAGAAAATATTCATCGAAATGAAATAATATGCATCAAATGAAGTAAATATACATCAAAACGAAGGAAATAAGCATCAAATATGCATCGAATCGAAGGAAATGTTGATCCTAATGAAGTAAATATGCATTAAATGAAGGAAATATGCATCAAACGAAGGACATGTTGATCGTAGTGAAGTAAATATGTATCAAAATGTAGTAAATTTGCATCGAAATAAAGAAAATATTGATCGTAATGAAGTAAATATACATCAAAATGAAGAAAATATGCGTCGAAACGGAAGAAATATGCATCAAAACGAATTAAATATGCATAATAATTTGAATCAAAATGAAGTAAATATGAATCGAAATGAAGGAAATGTTGATCGTAATGAAGGAAATATGCATCTAAATGAAGGAAATATGCATCAAAACGAAGGAAATGTTGACCGTAATGAAGTAAATATGCATCAAAATGAAGGAAACATGCATCAAAACGAAGGAAATATGCATCAAAATGAAGTAAATATGCATAAAAATGAAGGAAATATGCATCAAAATGAAGGAAATGTTTCTCGTAATGAAGTAAATATTCATCAAAATGAAGGAAATACGCATCGAAATGATGTCAATATTCATCAAAATAAAGTAAATATACATCAAAACGAAGGAAATATGCATCATAATGAAGGAAATATGCATCGAATCGAAGGAAATATTTATCGTAATGAAGTTAATATGCATCAACATGTAGGAAATATGAATCGAAATAAAGGACATGTTGATCGTAGTGAAGTAAATATGCATCAAAATAAAGTAAATTTGAATCAAAACGAAGGAAATGTTGATCATAATAAAGTAAATATCCATCGAAATGAAGTAAATATGCATAGAAACGAATGAAATGTGAATCATAATTTAGTAAATATGCATCAGAATAAAGTAAATATCAATTGAAACGAAAGAAATATGCATCGAAATGAAGTAAATATGCATAAAAATTTGTATCAAAATGAAGTAAATATGCATCGAAACAAGAAAATGAGCTTCAAAATGAAGTAAATATGCATCGAAATGAAAGAAATATGCATCAAAACGAAGGAAATATTGATCGTAATGATGTAAATATGCATCAAAATAAAGTAAATAGCATCAAAATGAAGGAAATGTTGATCGTGATTAAGTAAATATCCATCAAAATAAAGTAAATATTTATCGAAATGAAGGAAATATTGATCATAATGTAGTAAATATGCATCGAAATGAAGGAAATATGCATCAAAATGAAGGAAATATGTATCAAAATGAAGTAAATATGCATCAAAATGAAGTAAATTTGCATCAAAATGAAGGAAATATGCATCAAAACGAAGGACATGTTGATCGTAATGAAGTAAATATGAATCAAAATGAAGGAAATATACATCGAAATGAAGTAAATATGCATCAAAATGAAGTAAATATACATCAAAACAAAGGAAATATGCATCAAAATGAAGGAAATATGCACCTAATCGAAGGAAATGCTAATCTTAATGAAGTAAATATGCATCAAAATGAAAGAAATAATCATCGAAATAAAGTAAATATGCATCAAATGAAGTAAATATACATCAAAACGAAGGAAATAAGCATCAAAATTAAGGAAATATGCATCGAATCGACGGAAATGTTGATCTTAATGAAGTAAATATGCATTAAATGAAGGAAATATGCATCAAAACGAAGGACATGTTGATCGTAGTGAAGTAAATATGTATCAAAATGAAGTAAATTTGCATCGAAATGAAAAAAATATTGATCGTAATGAAGTAAATATACATCAAAATGAAGAAAATATGCATCGAAACGAAAGAAATATGCATCAAAACGAATTAAATATGCATAATAATTTGAATCAAAATGAAGAAAATATGAATCGAAACGTGAAAATGAGCATCAAAATGAAGTAAATACGCATCAAAATGAAAGAAATATGCATAGAAACGAAGGTAATGTTGATCGTAATGAGGTAATTATGCATCAAAATAATGTAAATATGCATCGAAACGAAGAAAATGTTATTCGTAATGAAGTAAATATGCATCAAAATGATGTAAATATGCATCGAAACGAAGGAAATGTTGATCGTAATGAAGTAAAAATGTTGATCGTAATAAAGTAAATATGCATCAAAATGAAGGAAATAAGCATAAAAATTAAGTAAATATGCATCAAAATTAAAAAAATATGAATCAAAACGAAGGAAATGTTGATCGTAATGAAGTAAATATGTATCAAAATTAAGAAAATATGCATCAAAATGATGTAAATATACATCAAAACGAAGGAAATATGCATCAAAATTAAGAAAATATGCATCGAATCGAAGGAAATGTTAATCGTAATAAAGGAAATATGCATCCAAATGAAGGAAATATGCATCGAAACGAAGGAAATGTTGACCGTAATGAAGTAAATATGCATCAAAATGAAGGAAATATGCATCAAAACGAAGGAAATATGCATCAAAATGAAGTAAATATGCATAAAAATGAAGGAAATATGCATCAAAATGAAGGAAATGTTTCTCGTAATGAAGTAAATATTCATCAAAATGAATGAAATACGCATCGAAATGAAGTAAATATTCATCAAAATAAAGTAAATATACATCAAAACGAAGGAAATATGCATCATAGTGAAGGAAATATGCATCGAATCGAAGGAAATGTTGATCGTAATGAAGTAAATATGCATCAACATGAAGGAAATATGAATCGAAATAAAGGACATGTTGATCGTAGTGAAGTAAATATGCATCAAAATGAAGTAAATTTGAATCAAAACGAAGGAAATGTTGATCATAATGAAGTATATATCCATCGAAATATAGTAAATATGCATAGAAACGAATGAAATGTGAATCATAATTTAGTAAATATGCATCAGAATAAAGTAAATATCAATCGAAACAAAAGAAATATGCATCGAAATGAAGTAAATATGTATAAAAATTTGAATCAAAATGAAGTAAATATGCATCGAAACAAGAAAATGAGCTTCAAAATGAAGTAAATATGCATCGAAACGAAAGAAATATGCATCAAAACGAAGGAAATATTGATCATAATGAGGGAAATATGCATCAAAATAAAATAAATAGCATCAAAGT
This sequence comes from Pogostemon cablin, assembly GCA_023678885.1. Classification (NCBI taxonomy): domain Eukaryota; kingdom Viridiplantae; phylum Streptophyta; class Magnoliopsida; order Lamiales; family Lamiaceae; genus Pogostemon; species Pogostemon cablin. Next base: position 43,456 of record JAHCLQ010000811.1, read on the forward strand.
GAAGGAAATGTTGATCGTAATGAAGTAAATATCCATCAAAATGAAGTAAATATGCATCGAAACGAAGGAAATATTGATCGTAATGTAGTAAATATGCATCGAAATGACGGAAATATGCATCGAAACGAAGGAAATGTTGATCGTAATGAAGTAAATATGCATCAAATGAAGAAAATATGCATCAAAATGAAGTAAATATGTATCAAAATGAAGGAAATATGAATCAAAACGAAGGACATGTTGATCGTAATGAAGTAAATATGAATCAAAATGAAGGAAATATACATCGAAATGAAGTAAATATGCATCAAAATGAAGTAAATATACATCAAAACAAAGGAAATATGCATCAAAATGAAGGAAATATGCACCTAATCGAAGGAAATGCTAATCTTAATGAAGTAAATATGCATCAAAATGAAGGAAATATTCATCGAAATGAAGTAAATATGCATCAAATGAAGTAAATATACATCAAAACGAAGGAAATAAGCATCAAAATTAAGGAAATATGCATCGAATCAAAGGAAATGTTGATCTTAATGAAGTAAATATGCATAAATGAAGGAAATATGCATCAAAACGAATGACATGTTGATCGTAGTGAAGTAAATATGTATCAAAATGAAGTAAATTTGCATCAAAACTAAAAAAATATTGATCGTAATGAAGTAAATATACATCAAAATGAAGAAAATATGCATCGAAACGAAAGAAATATGCATCAAAATGAATTAAATATGCATAATAATTTGAATCAAAATTAAGTAAATATGAATCGAAACGTGAAAATGAGCATCAAAATGAAGTAAATACGCGTCAAAATGAAAGAAATATGCATCGAAACGAAGGAAATGTTGATCGTAATGAGGTAATTATGCATCAAAATAATGTAAATATGCATCGAAACGAAGAAAATGTTGATCGTGATGAAGTAAATATGCATCAAAATGATGTAAATATGCATCGAAACGAAGGAAATGTTGATCGTAATGAAGTAAAAATGTTGATCGTAATGAAGTAAATATGCATCAAAATGAAGGAAATAAGCATAAAAATTAAGTAAATATGCATCAAAATTAAAAAAATATGAATCAAAACGAAGGAAATGTTGATCGTAATGAAGTAAATATGTATCAAAATGAAGAAAATATGCATCAAAATGATGTAAATATACATCAAAACGAAGAAAATATGCATCAAAATTAAGAAAATATGCATCGAATCGAAGGAAATGTTAATCGTAATAAAGGAAATATACATCAAATGAAGGAAATATGCATCGAAACGAAGGAAATATTGACCGTAATGAAGTAAATATGCATCAAAATGAAGGAAATATGCATCAAAACGAAGGAAATATGCATCAAAATGAAGTAAATATGCATAAAAATGAAGGAAATATGAATCAAAACGAAGGAAATGTTTCTCGTAATGAAGTAAATATGCATCAAAATGAATGAAATACGCATCGAAATGAAGTAAATATTCATCAAAATAAAGTAAATATACATCAAAACGAAGGAAATATGCATCATAATGAAGGAAATATGCATCGAATCGAAGGAAATGTTGATAGTAATGAAGTAAATATGCATCAACATGAAGGAAATATGAATCGAAATAAAGGACATGTTGATCGTAGTGAAGTAAATATGCATCAAAATGAAGTAAATTTGAATCAAAACGAAGGAAATGTTGATCATAATAAAGTAAATATCCATCGAAATATAGTAAATATGCATAGAAACGAATGAAATGTGAATCATAATTTAGTAAATATGCATCAGAATAAAGTAAATATCAATCGAAACAAAAGAAATATGCATCGAAATGAAGTAAATATGTATAAAAATTTGAATCAAAATGAAGTAAATATGCATCAAAACAAGAAAATGAGCTTCAAAATGAAGTAAATATGCATCGAAACGAAAGAAATATGCATCAAAACGAATGAAATATTGATCATAATGAGGTAAATATGCATCAAAATAAAATAAATAGCATCAAAATGAAGGAAATGTTGATCATAATGAAGTAAATATCCATCAAAATGAAGTAAATATGTATCGAAACGAAGGAAATATTGATCGTAATGTAGTAAATATGCATCGAAATGACGGAAATATGCATCGAAACGAAGGAAATGTTGATCGTAATGAAGTAAATATGCATCAAAATGAAGAAAATATGCATCAAAATGAAGTAAATATGTATCAAAATGAAGGAAATATGAATCAAAACGAAGGACATGTTGATCGTAATGAAGTAAATATGAATCAAAATGAAGGAAATATACATCGAAATGAAGTAAATATGCATCAAAATGAAGTAAATATACATCAAAACAAAGGAAATATGCATCAAAATGAAGGAAATATGCACCTAATCGAAGGAAATGCTAATCTTAATGAAGTAAATATGCATCAAAATGAAGGAAATATTCATCGAAATTAAGTAAATATGCATCAAATGAAGTAAATATACATCAAAACGAAGGAAATAAGCATCTAAATTAAGGAAATATGTATCGAATCGAAGGAAATGTTGATCTTAATGAAGTAAATATGCATTAAATGAAGGAAATATGCATCAAAACGAAGGACATGTTGATCGTAGTGAAGTAAATATGTATCAAAATGAAGTAAATTTGCATCGAAACGAAAAAAATATTGATCGTAATGAAGTAAATATACATCAAAATGAAGAAAATATGCATCGAAACGAAAGAAATATGCATCAAAACGAATTAAATATGCATAATAATTTGAATCAAAATGAAGTAAATATGAATCGAAACATGAAAATGAGCATCAAAATGAAGTAAATACGCGTCAAAATGAAAGAAATATGCATCGAAACGAAGGAAATGTTGATCGTAATGAGGTAATTATGCATCAAAATAATGTAAATATGCATCGAAACGAAGAAAATGTTGATCGTGATGAAGTAAATATGCATCAAAATGATGTAAATATGCATCGAAACGAAGGAAATGTTGATCGTAATGAAGTAAAAATGTTGATCGTAATGAAGTAAATATGCATCAAAATGAAGGAAATAAGCATAAAAATTAAGTAAATATGCATCAAAATTAAAAAAATATGAATCAAAACGAAGGAAATGTTGATCGTAATGAAGTAAATATGTATCAAAATGAAGAAAATATGCATCAAAATGATGTAAATATACATCAAAACGAAGAAAATATGCATCAAAATTAAGAAAATATGCATCGAATCGAAGGAAATGTTAATCGTAATAAAGGAAATATACATCAAATGAAGGAAATATGCATCGAAACGAAGGAAATATTGACCGTAATGAAGTAAATATGCATCAAAATGAAGGAAATATGCATCAAAACGAAGGAAATATGCATCAAAATGAAGTAAATATGCATAAAAATGAAGGAAATATGAATCAAAACGAAGGAAATGTTTCTCGTAATGAAGTAAATATGCATCAAAATGAATGAAATACGCATCGAAATGAAGTAAATATTCATCAAAATAAAGTAAATATACATCAAAACGAAGGAAATATGCATCATAATGAAGGAAATATGCATCGAATCGAAGGAAATGTTGATAGTAATGAAGTAAATATGCATCAACATGAAGGAAATATGAATCGAAATAAAGGACATGTTGATCGTAGTGAAGTAAATATGCATCAAAATGAAGTAAATTTGAATCAAAACGAAGGAAATGTTGATCATAATAAAGTAAATATCCATCGAAATATAGTAAATATGCATAGAAACGAATGAAATGTGAATCATAATTTAGTAAATATGCATCAGAATAAAGTAAATATCAATCGAAACAAAAGAAATATGCATCGAAATGAAGTAAATATGTATAAAAATTTGAATCAAAATGAAGTAAATATGCATCAAAACAAGAAAATGAGCTTCAAAATGAAGTAAATATGCATCGAAACGAAAGAAATATGCATCAAAACGAATGAAATATTGATCATAATGAGGTAAAGATGCATCAAAATAAAATAAATAGCATCAAAATGAAGGAAATGTTGATCATAATGAAGTAAATATCCATCAAAATGAAGTAAATATGTATCGAAACGAAGGAAATATTGATCGTAATGTAGTAAATATGCATCGAAATGACGGAAATATGCATCGAAACGAAGGAAATGTTGATCGTAATGAAGTAAATATGCATCAAAATGAAGAAAATATGCATCAAAATGAAGTAAATATGTATCAAAATGAAGGAAATATGAATCAAAACGAAGGACATGTTGATCGTAATGAAGTAAATATGAATCAAAATGAAGGAAATATACATCGAAATGAAGTAAATATGCATCAAAATGAAGTAAATATACATCAAAACAAAGGAAATATGCATCAAAATGAAGGAAATATGCACCTAATCGAAGGAAATGCTAATCTTAATGAAGTAAATATGCATCAAAATGAAGGAAATATTCATCGAAATTAAGTAAATATGCATCAAATGAAGTAAATATACATCAAAACGAAGGAAATAAGCATCTAAATTAAGGAAATATGTATCGAATCGAAGGAAATGTTGATCTTAATGAAGTAAATATGCATTAAATGAAGGAAATATGCATCAAAACGAAGGACATGTTGATCGTAGTGAAGTAAATATGTATCAAAATGAAGTAAATTTGCATCGAAACGAAAAAAATATTGATCGTAATGAAGTAAATATACATCAAAATGAAGAAAATATGCATCGAAACGAAAGAAATATGCATCAAAACGAATTAAATATGCATAATAATTTGAATCAAAATGAAGTAAATATGAATCGAAACATGAAAATGAGCATCAAAATGAAGTAAATACGCGTCAAAATGAAAGAAATATGCATCGAAACGAAGGAAATGTTGATCGTAATGAGGTAATTATGCATCAAAATAATGTAAATATGCATCGAAACGAAGAAAATGTTGATCGTGATGAAGTAAATATGCATCAAAATGATGTAAATATGCATCGAAACGAAGGAAATGTTGATCGTAATGAAGTAAAAATGTTGATCGTAATGAAGTAAATATGCATCAAAATGAAGGAAATAAGCATAAAAATTAAGTAAATATGCATCAAAATTAAAAAAATATGAATCAAAACGAAGGAAATGTTGATCGTAATGAAGTAAATATGTATCAAAATGAAGAAAATATGCATCAAAATGATGTAAATATACATCAAAACGAAGAAAATATGCATCAAAATTAAGAAAATATGCATCGAATCGAAGGAAATGTTAATCGTAATAAAGGAAATATACATCAAATGAAGGAAATATGCATCGAAACGAAGGAAATATTGACCGTAATGAAGTAAATATGCATCAAAATGAAGGAAATATGCATCAAAACGAAGGAAATATGCATCAAAATGAAGTAAATATGCATAAAAATGAAGGAAATATGAATCAAAACGAAGGAAATGTTTCTCGTAATGAAGTAAATATGCATCAAAATGAATGAAATACGCATCGAAATGAAGTAAATATTCATCAAAATAAAGTAAATATACATCAAAACGAAGGAAATATGCATCATAATGAAGGAAATATGCATCGAATCGAAGGAAATGTTGATAGTAATGAAGTAAATATGCATCAACATGAAGGAAATATGAATCGAAATAAAGGACATGTTGATCGTAGTGAAGTAAATATGCATCAAAATGAAGTAAATTTGAATCAAAACGAAGGAAATGTTGATCATAATAAAGTAAATATCCATCGAAATATAGTAAATATGCATAGAAACGAATGAAATGTGAATCATAATTTAGTAAATATGCATCAGAATAAAGTAAATATCAATCGAAACAAAAGAAATATGCATCGAAATGAAGTAAATATGTATAAAAATTTGAATCAAAATGAAGTAAATATGCATCAAAACAAGAAAATGAGCTTCAAAATGAAGTAAATATGCATCGAAACGAAAGAAATATGCATCAAAACGAATGAAATATTGATCATAATGAGGTAAATATGCATCAAAATAAAATAAATAGCATCAAAATGAAGGAAATGTTGATCATAATGAAGTAAATATCCATCAAAATGAAGTAAATATGTATCGAAACGAAGGAAATATTGATCGTAATGTAGTAAATATGCATCGAAATGACGGAAATATGCATCGAAACGAAGGAAATGTTGATCGTAATGAAGTAAATATGCATCAAAATGAAGAAAATATGCATCAAAATGAAGTAAATATGTATCAAAATGAAGGAAATATGAATCAAAACGAAGGACATGTTGATCGTAATGAAGTAAATATGAATCAAAATGAAGGAAATATACATCGAAATGAAGTAAATATGCATCAAAATGAAGTAAATATACATCAAAACAAAGGAAATATGCATCAAAATGAAGGAAATATGCACCTAATCGAAGGAAATGCTAATCTTAATGAAGTAAATATGCATCAAAATGAAGGAAATATTCATCGAAATTAAGTAAATATGCATCAAATGAAGTAAATATACATCAAAACGAAGGAAATAAGCATCTAAATTAAGGAAATATGTATCGAATCGAAGGAAATGTTGATCTTAATGAAGTAAATATGCATTAAATGAAGGAAATATGCATCAAAACGAAGGACATGTTGATCGTAGTGAAGTAAATATGTATCAAAATGAAGTAAATTTGCATCGAAACGAAAAAAATATTGATCGTAATGAAGTAAATATACATCAAAATGAAGAAAATATGCATCGAAACGAAAGAAATATGCATCAAAACGAATTAAATATGCATAATAATTTGAATCAAAATGAAGTAAATATGAATCGAAACATGAAAATGAGCATCAAAATGAAGTAAATACGCGTCAAAATGAAAGAAATATGCATCGAAACGAAGGAAATGTTGATCGTAATGAGGTAATTATGCATCAAAATAATGTAAATATGCATCGAAACGAAGAAAATGTTGATCGTGATGAAGTAAATATGCATCAAAATGATGTAAATATGCATCGAAACGAAGGAAATGTTGATCGTAATGAAGTAAAAATGTTGATTGTAATGAAGTAAATATGCATCAAAATGAAGGAAATAAGCATAAAAATTAAGTAAATATGCATCAAAATTAAAAAAATATGAATCAAAACGAAGGAAATGTTGATCGTAATGAAGTAAATATGTATCAAAATGAAGAAAATATGCATCAAAATGATGTAAATATACATCAAAACGAAGGAAATATGCATCAAAATTAAGAAAATATGCATCGAATCGAAGGAAATGTTAATCGTAATAAAGGAAATATGCATCAAATGAAGGAAATATGCATCGAAACGAAGGAAATATTGACCGTAATGAAGTAAATATGCATCAAAATGAAGGAAATATGCATCAAAACGAAGGAAATATGCATCAAAATGAAGTAAATATGCATAAAAATGAAGGAAATATGCATCAAAACGAAGGAAATGTTTCTCGTAATGAAGTAAATATGCATCAAAATGAATGAAATACGCATCGAAATGAAGTAAATATTCATCAAAATAAAGTAAATATACATCAAAACGAAGGAAATATGCATCATAATGAAGGAAATATGCATCGAATCGAAGGAAATGTTGATCGTAATGAAGTAAATATGCATCAACATGGAGGAAATATGAATCGAAATAAAGGACATGTTGATCGTAGTGAAGTAAATATGCATCAAAATGAAGTAAATTTGAATCAAAACGAAGGAAATGTTGATCATACTGAAGTATATATCCATCGAAATATAGTAAATATGCATAGAAACGAATGAAATGTGAATCATAATTTAGTAAATATGCATCAGAATAAAGTAAATATCAATCGAAACAAAAGAAATATGCATCGAAATGAAGTAAATATGTATAAAAATTTGAATCAAAATGAAGTAAATATGCATCGAAACAAGAAAATGAGCTTCAAAATGAAGTAAATATGCATCGAAACGAAAGAAATATGCATCAAAACGAAGGAAATATTGATCATAATGAGGTAAATATGCATCAAAATAAAATAAATAACATCAAAATGAAGGAAATGTTGATCGTAATGAAGTAAATATCCATCAAAATGAAGTAAATATGTATCGAAACGAAGGAAATATTGATCGTAATGTAGTAAATATGCATCGAAATGACGGAAATATGCATCGAAACGAAGGAAATGTTGATCGTAATGAAGTAAATATGCATCAAAATGAAGAAAATATGCATCAAAATGAAGTAAATATGTATCAAAATGAAGGAAATATGAATCAAAACGAAGGACATGTTGATCGTAATGAAGTAAATATGAATCAAAATGAAGGAAATATACATCGAAATGAAGTAAATATGCATCAAAATGAAGTAAATATACATCAAAACAAAGGAAATATGCATCAAAATGAAGGAAATATGCACCTAATCGAAGGAAATGCTAATCTTAATGAAGTAAATATGCATCAAAATGAAGGAAATATTCATCGAAATTAAGTAAATATGCATCAAATGAAGTAAATATACATCAAAACGAAGGAAATAAGCATCTAAATTAAGGAAATATGTATCGAATCGAAGGAAATGTTGATCTTAATGAAGTAAATATGCATTAAATGAAGGAAATATGCATCAAAACGAAGGACATGTTGATCGTAGTGAAGTAAATATGTATCAAAATGAAGTAAATTTGCATCGAAACGAAAAAAATATTGATCGTAATGAAGTAAATATACATCAAAATGAAGAAAATATGCATCGAAACGAAAGAAATATGCATCAAAACGAATTAAATATGCATAATAATTTGAATCAAAATGAAGTAAATATGAATCGAAACATGAAAATGAGCATCAAAATGAAGTAAATACGCGTCAAAATGAAAGAAATATGCATCGAAACGAAGGAAATGTTGATCGTAATGAGGTAATTATGCATCAAAATAATGTAAATATGCATCGAAACGAAGAAAATGTTGATCGTGATGAAGTAAATATGCATCAAAATGATGTAAATATGCATCGAAACGAAGGAAATGTTGATCGTAATGAAGTAAAAATGTTGATCGTAATGAAGTAAATATGCATCAAAATGAAGGAAATAAGCATAAAAATTAATTAAATATGCATCAAAATTAAAAAAATATGAATCAAAACGAAGGAAATGTTGATCGTAATGAAGTAAATATGTATCAAAATGAAGAAAATATGCATCAAAATGATGTAAATATACATCAAAACAAAGGAAATATGCATCAAAATTAAGAAAATATGCATCGAATCGAAGGAAATGTTAATCGTAATAAAGGAAATATGCATCAAATGAAGGAAATATGCATCGAAACGAAGGAAATATTGACCGTAATGAAGTAAATATGCATCAAAATGAAGGAAATATGCATCAAAACGAAGGAAATATGCATCAAAATGAAGTAAATATGCATAAAAATGAAGGAAATATGCATCAAAACGAAGGAAATGTTTCTCGTAATGAAGTAAATATGCATCAAAATGAATGAAATACGCATCGAAATGAAGTAAATATTCATCAAAATAAAGTAAATATACATCAAAACGAAGGAAATATGCATCATAATGAAGGAAATATGCATCGAATCGAAGGAAATGTTGATCGTAATGAAGTAAATATGCATCAACATGAAGGAAATATGAATCGAAATAAAGGACATGTTGATCGTAGTGAAGTAAATATGCATCAAAATAAAGTAAATTTGAATCAAAACGAAGGAAATGTTGATCATAATAAAGTAAATATCAATCGAAATATAGTAAATATGCATAGAAACGAATGAAATGTGAATCATAATTTAGTAAATATGCATCAGAATAAAGTAAATATCAATCGAAACAAAAGAAATATGCATCGAAATGAAGTAAATATGTATAAAAATTTGAATCAAAATGAAGTAAATATGCATCGAAACAAGAAAATGAGCTTCAAAATGAAGTAAATATGCATCAAAACGAAAGAAATATGCATCAAAACGAAGGAAATATTGATCATAATGAGGTAAATATGCATCAAAATAAAATAAATAGCATCAAAATGAAGGAAATGTTGATCGTAATGAAGTAAATATCCATCAAAATGAAGTAAATATGTATCGAAACGAAGGAAATATTGATCGTAATGTAGTAAATATGCATTTAAATGACGGAAATATGCATCGAAACGAAGGAAATGTTGATCGTAATGAAGTAAATATGCATCAAAATGAAGAAAATATGCATCAAAATGAAGTAAATATGTATCAAAATGAAGGAAATATGAATCAAAACGAAGGACATGTTGATCGTAATGAAGTAAATATGAATCAAAATGAAGGAAATATACATCGAAATGAAGTAAATATGCATCACAATGAAGTAAATATACATCAAAACAAAGGAAATATGCATCAAAATGAAGGAAATATGCACCTAATCGAAGGAAATGCTAATCTTAATGAAGTAAATATGCATCAAAATGAAGGAAATATTCATCGAAATGAAGTAAATATGCATCAAATGAAGTAAATATACATCAAAACGAAGGAAATAAGCATCAAAATTAAAGAAATATGCATCGAATCGAAGGAAATGTTGATCTTAATGAAGTAAATATGCATTAAATGAAGGAAATATGCATCAAAACGAAGGACATGTTGATCGTAGTGAAGTAAATATGTATCAAAATGAAGTAAATTTGCATCGAAACGAAAAAAATATTGATCGTAATGAAGTAAATATACATCAAAATGAAGAAAATATGCATCGAAACGAAAGAAATATGCATCAAAACGAATTAAATATGCATAATAATTTGAATCAAAATGAAGTAAATATGAATCGAAACGTGAAAATGAGCATCAAAATGAAGTAAATACGCGTCAAAATGAAAGAAATATGCATCGAAACGAAGGAAATGTTGATCGTAATGAGGTAATTATGCATCAAAATAATGTAAATATGCATCGAAACGAAGAAAATGTTGATCGTGATGAAGTAAATATGCATCAAAATGATGTAAATATGCATCGAAACGAAGGAAATGTTGATCGTAATGAAGTAAAAATGTTGATCGTAATGAAGTAAATATGCATCAAAATGAAGGAAATAAGCATAAAAATTAAGTAAATATGCATCAAAATTAAAAAAATATGAATCAAAACGAAGGAAATGTTGATCTTAATGAAGTAAATATGTATCAAAATGAAGAAAATATGCATCAAAATGATGTAAATATACATCAAAACGAAGGAAATATGCATCAAAATTAAGAAAATATGCATCGAATCGAAGGAAATGTTAATCGTAATAAAGGAAATATGCATCAAATGAAGGAAATATGCATCGAAACGAAGGAAATATTGACCGTAATGAAGTAAATATGCATCAAAATGAAGGAAATATGCATCAAAACGAAGGAAATATGCATCAAAATGAAGTAAATATGCGTAAAAATGAAGGAAATATGCATCAAAACGAAGGAAATGTTTCTCGTAATGAAGTAAATATGCATCAAAATGAATGAAATACGCATCGAAATGAAGTAAACATTCATCAAAATAAAGTAAATATACATCAAAACGAAGGAAATATGCATCATAATGAAGGAAATATGCATCGAATCGAAGGAAATGTTGATCGTAATGAAGTAAATATGCATCAACATGAAGGAAATATGAATCGAAATAAAGGACATGTTGATCGTAGTGAAGTAAATATGCATCAAAATGAAGTAAATTTGAATCAAAACGAAGGAAATGTTGATCATAATAAAGTAAATATCCATCGAAATATAGTAAATATGCATAGAAACGAATGAAATGTGAATCATAATTTAGTAAATATGCATCAGAATAAAGTAAATATCAATCGAAATAAAAGAAATATGCATCGAAATGAAGTAAATATGTATAAAAATTTGAATAAAAATGAAGTAAATATGCATCGAAACAAGAAAATGAGCTTCAAAATGAAGTAAATATGCATCGAAACGAAAGAAATATGCATCAAAACGAAGGAAATATTGATCATAATGAGGTAAATATGTATCAAAATAAAATAAATAGCATCAAAATGAAGGAAATGTTGATCGCAATGAAGTAAATATCCATCAAAATGAAGTAAATATGTATCGAAACGAAGGAAATATTGATCGTAATGTAGTAAATATGCATCGAAATGACGGAAATATGCATCGAAACGAAGGAAATGTTGATCGTAATGAAGTAAATATGCATCAAAATGAAGAAAATATCCATCAAAATGAAGTAAATATGTATCAAAATGAAGGAAATATGAATCAAAACGAAGGACATGTTGATCGTAATGAAGTAAATATGAATCAAAATGAAGGAAATATACATCGAAATGAAGTAAATATGCATCAAAATGAAGAAAATATGCACCTAATCGAAGGAAATGCTAATCTTAATGAAGTAAATATGCATCAAAATGAAGGAAATATTCATCGAAATGAAGTAAATATGCATCAAATGAAGTAAATATACATCAAAACGAAGGAAATAAGCATCAAAATTAAGGAAATATGCATCGAATCGAAGGAAATGTTGATCTTAATGAAGTAAATATGCATTAAATGAAGGAAATATGCATCAAAACGAAGGACATGTTGATCGTAGTGAAGTAAATATGTATCAAAATGAAGTAAATTTGCATCGAAACGAAAAAAATATTGATCGTAATGAAGTAAATATACATCAAAATGAAGAAAATATGCATCGAAACGAAAGAAATATACATCAAAACGAATTAAATATGCATAATAATTTGAATCAAAATGAAGTAAATATGAATCGAAACGTGAAAATGAGCATCAAAATGAAGTAAATACGCGTCAAAATGAAAGAAATATGCATCGAAACGAAGGAAATGTTGATCGTAATGAGGTAATTATGCATCAAAATAATGTAAATATGCATCGAAACGAAGAAAATGTTGATCGTGATGAAGTAAATATGCATCAAAATGATGTAAATATGCATCGAAACGAAGGAAATGTTGATCGTAATGAAGTAAAAATGTTGATCGTAATGAAGTAAATATGCATCAAAATGAAGGAAATAAGCATAAAAATTAAGTAAATATGCATCAAAATTAAAAAAATATGAATCAAAACGAAGGAAATGTTGATCGTAATGAAGTAAATGTGTATCAAAATGAAGAATATATGCATCAAACTGATGTAAATATACATCAAAACGAAGGAAATATGCATCAAAATGAAGAAAATATGCATCGAATCTAAGGAAATGTTAATCGTAATAAAGGAAATATGCATCAAATGAAGGAAATATGCATCGAAACGAAGGAAATATTGACCGTAATGAAGTAAATATGCATCAAAATGAAGGAAATATGCATCAAAACGAAGGAAATATGCATCAAAATGAAGTAAATATGCATAAAAATGAAGGAAATATGCATCAAAACGAAGGAAATGTTTCTCGTAATGAAGTAAATATGCATCAAAATGAATGAAATACGCATCGAAATGAAGTAAATATTCATCAAAATAAAGTAAATATACATCAAAACGAAGGAAATATGCATTATAATGAAGGAAATATGCATCGAATCGAAGGAAATATTGATCGTAATGAAGTAAATATGCATCAACATGAAGGAAATATGAATCGAAATAAAGGACATGTTGATCGTAGTGAAGTAAATATGCATCAAAATGAAGTAAATTTGAATCAAAACGAAGGAAATGTTGATCATAATAAAGTAAATATCCATCGAAATATAGTAAATATGCATAGAAACGAATGAAATGTGAATCATAATTTAGTAAATATGCATCAGAATAAAGTAAATATCAATCGAAACAAAAGAAATATGCATCGAAATGAAGTAAATATGTATAAAAATTTGAATCAAAATGAAGTAAATATGCATCGAAACAAGAAAATGAGCTTCAAAATGAAGTAAATATGCATCGAAACGAAAGAAATATGCATCAAAATGAAGGAAATATTGATCATAATGAGGTAAATATGCATCTAAATAAAATAAATAGCATCAAAATGAAGGAAATGTTGATCGCAATGAAGTAAATATCCATCAAAATGAAGTAAATATGTATCGAAACGAAGGAAATATTGATCGTAATGTAGTAAATATGCATCGAAATGACGGAAATATGCATCGAAACGAAGGAAATGTTGATCGTAATGAAGTAAATATGCATCAAAATGAAGAAAATATGCATCAAAATGAAGTAAATATGTATCAAAATGAAGGAAATATGAATCAAAACGAAGGACATGTTGATCGTAATGAAGTAAATATGAATCAAAATGAAGGAAATATACATCGAAATGAAGTAAATATGCATCAAAATGAAGTAAATATACATCAAAATAAAGGAAATATGCATCAAAATGAAGGAAATATGCACCTAATCGAAGGAAATGCTAATCTTAATGAAGTAAATATGCATCAAAATGAAGGAAATATTCATCGAAATGAAGTAAATATGCATCAAATGAAGTAAATATACATCAAAACGAAGGAAATAAACATCAAAATTAAGGAAATATGCATCGAATCGAAGGAAATGTTGATCTTAATGAAGTAAATATGCATTAAATGAAGGAAATATGCATCAAAACGAAGGACATGTTGATCGTAGTGAAGTAAATATGTATCAAAATGAAGTAAATTTGCATCGAAACGAAAAAAATATTGATCATAATGAAGTAAATATACATCAAAATGAAGAAAATATGCATCGAAACGAAAGAAATATGCATCAAAACGAATTAAATATGCATAATAATTTGAATCAAAATGAAGTAAATATGAATCGAAACGTGAAAATGAGCATCAAAATGAAGTAAATACGCGTCAAAATGAAAGAAATATGCATCGAAACGAAGGAAATGTTGATCGTAATGAGGTAATTATGCATCAAAATAATGTAAATATGCATCGAAACGAAGAAAATGTTGATCGTGATTAAGTAAATATGCTTCAAAATGATGTAAATATGCATCGAAACGAAGGAAATGTTGATCGTAATGAAGTAAAAATGTTGATCGTAATGAAGTAAATATGCATCAAAATGAAGGAAATAAGCATAAAAATTAAGTAAATATGCATCAAAATTAAAAAAATATGAATCAAAACGAAGGAAATGTTGATCGTAATGAAGTAAATATGTATCAAAATGAAGAAAATATGCATCAAAATGATGTAAATATACATCAAAACGAAGGAAATATGCATCAAAATTAAGAAAATATGCATCGAATCGAAGGAAATGTTAATCGTAATAAAGGAAATATGCATCAAATGAAGGAAATATGCATCGAAACGAAGGAAATATTGACCGTAATGAAGTAAATATGCATCAAAATGAAGGAAATATGCATCAAAACGAAGGAAATATGCATCAAAATGAAGTAAATATGCATAAAAATGAAGGAAATATGCATCAAAACGAAGGAAATGTTTCTCGTAATGAAGTAAATATGCATCAAAATGAATGAAATACGCATCGAAATGAAGTAAATATTCATCAAAATAAAGTAAATATACATCAAAACGAAGGAAATATGCATCATAATGAAGGAAATATGCATCGAATCGAAGGAAATGTTGATCGTAATGAAGTAAATATGCATCAACATGAAGGAAATATGAATCGAAATAAAGGACATGTTGATCGTAGTGAAGTAAATATGCATCAAAATGAAGTAAATTTGAATCAAAACGAAGGAAATGTTGATCATAATAAAGTAAATATCAATCGAAATATAGTAAATATGCATAGAAACGAATGAAATGTGAATCATAATTTAGTAAATATGCATCAGAATAAAGTAAATATCAATCGAAACAAAAGAAATATGCATCGAAATGAAGTAAATATGTATAAAAATTTGAATCAAAATGAAGTAAATATGCATCGAAACAAGAAAATGAGCTTCAAAATGAAGTAAATATGCATCGAAACGAAAGAAATATGCATCAAAACGAAGGAAATATTGATCATAATGAGGTAAATATGCATCAAAATAAAATAAATAGCATCAAAATGAAGGAAATGTTGATCGTAATGAAGTAAATATCCATCAAAATGAAGTAAATATGTATCGAAACGAAGGAAATATTGATCGTAATGTAGTAAATATGCATCGAAATGACGGAAATATGCATCGAAACGAAGGAAATGTTGATCGTAATGAAGTAAATATGCATCAAAATGAAGAAAATATGCATCAAAATGAAGTAAATATGTATCAAAATGAAGGAAATATGAATCAAAACGAAGGACATGTTGATCGTAATGAAGTAAATATGAATCAAAATGAAGGAAATATACATCGAAATGAAGTAAATATGCATCACAATGAAGTAAATATACATCAAAACAAAGGAAATATGCATCAAAATGAAGGAAATATGCACCTAATCGAAGGAAATGCTAATCTTAATGAAGTAAATATGCATCAAAATGAAGGAAATATTCATCGAAATGAAGTAAATATGCATCAAATGAAGTAAATATACATCAAAACGAAGGAAATAAGCATCAAAATTAAAGAAATATGCATCGAATCGAAGGAAATGTTGATCTTAATAAAGTAAATATGCATTAAATGAAGGAAATATGCATCAAAACGAAGGACATGTTGATCGTAGTGAAGTAAATATGTATCAAAATGAAGTAAATTTGCATCGAAACGAAAAAAATATTGATCGTAATGAAGTAAATATACATCAAAATGAAGAAAATATGCATCGAAACGAAAGAAATATGCATCAAAACGAATTAAATATGCATAATAATTTGAATCAAAATGAAGTAAATATGAATCGAAACGTGAAAATGAGCATCAAAATGAAGTAAATACGCGTCAAAATGAAAGAAATATGCATCGAAACGAAGGAAATGTTGATCGTAATGAGGTAATTATGCATCAAAATAATGTAAATATGCATCGAAACGAAGAAAATGTTGATCGTGATGAAGTAAATATGCATCAAAATGATGTAAATATGCATCGAAACGAAGGAAATGTTGATCGTAATGAAGTAAAAATGTTGATCGTAATGAAGTAAATATGCATCAAAATGAAGGAAATAAGCATAAAAATTAAGTAAATATGCATCAAAATTAAAAAAATATGAATCAAAACGAAGGAAATGTTGATCGTAATGAAGTAAATATGTATCAAAATGAAGAAAATATGCATCAAAATGATGTAAATATACATCAAAACGAAGGAAACATGCATCGAATCGAAGGAAATGTTAATCGTAATAAAGGAAATATGCATCAAATGAAGGAAATATGCATCGAAACGAAGGAAATATTGACCGTAATGAAGTAAATATGCATCAAAATGAAGGAAATATGCATCAAAACGAAGGAAATATGCATCAAAATGAAGTAAATATGCATAAAAATGAAGGAAATATGCATCAAAACGAAGGAAATGTTTCTCGTAATGAAGTAAATATGCATCAAAATGAATGAAATACGCATCGAAATGAAGTAAATATTCATCAAAATAAAGTAAATATACATCAAAACGAAGGAAATATGCATCATAATGAAGGAAATATGCATCGAATCGAAGGAAATGTTGATCGTAATGAAGTAAATATGCATCAACATGAAGGAAATATGAATCGAAATAAAGGACATGTTGATCGTAGTGAAGTAAATATGCATCAAAATGAAGTAAATTTGAATCAAAACGAAGGAAATGTTGATCATAATAAAGTAAATATCCATCGAAATATAGTAAATATGCATAGAAACGAATGAAATGTGAATCATAATTTAGTAAATATGCATCAGAATAAAGTAAATATCAATCGAAACAAAAGAAATATGCATCGAAATGAAGTAAATATGTATAAAAATTTGAATCAAAATGAAGTAAATATGCATCGAAACAAGAAAATGAGCTTCAAAATGAAGTAAATATGCATCGAAACGAAAGAAATATGCATCAAAACGAAGGAAATATTGATCATAATGAGGTAAATATGTATCAAAATAAAATAAATAGCATCAAAATGAAGGAAATGTTGATCGCAATGAAGTAAATATCCATCAAAATGAAGTAAATATGTATCGAAACGAAGGAAATATTGATCGTAATGTAGTAAATATGCATCGAAATGACGGAAATATGCATCGAAACGAAGGAAATGTTGATCGTAATGAAGTAAATATGCATCAAAATGAAGAAAATATCCATCAAAATGAAGTAAATATGTATCAAAATGAAGGAAATATGAATCAAAACGAAGGACATGTTGATCGTAATGAAGTAAATATGAATCAAAATGAAGGAAATATACATCGAAATGAAGTAAATATGCATCAAAATGAAGGAAATATGCACCTAATCGAAGGAAATGCTAATCTTAATGAAGTAAATATGCATCAAAATGAAGGAGATATTCATCGAAATGAAGTAAATATGCATCAAATGAAGTAAATATACATCAAAACGAAGGAAATAAGCATCAAAATTAAGGAAATATGCATCGAATCGAAGGAAATGTTGATCTTAATGAAGTAAATATGCATTAAATGAAGGAAATATGCATCAAAACGAAGGACATGTTGATCGTAGTGAAGTAAATATGTATCAAAATGAAGTAAATTTGCATCGAAACGAAAAAAATATTGATCGTAATGAAGTAAATATACATCAAAATGAAGAAAATATGCATCGAAACGAAAGAAATATACATCAAAACAAATTAAATATGCATAATAATTTGAATCAAAATGAAGTAAATATGAATCGAAACGTGAAAATGATCATCAAAATGAAGTAAATACGCGTCAAAATGAAAGAAATATGCATCGAAACGAAGGAAATGTTGATCGTAATGAGGTAATTATGCATCAAAATAATGTAAATATGCATCGAAACGAAGAAAATGTTGATCGTGATGAAGTAAATATGCATCAAAATGATGTAAATATGCATCGAAACGAAGGAAATGTTGATCGTAATGAAGTAAAAATGTTGATCGTAATGAAGTAAATATGCATCAAAATGAAGGAAATAAGCATAAAAATTAAGTAAATATGCATCAAAATTAAAAAAATATGAATCAAAACGAAGGAAATGTTGATCGTAATGAAGTAAATATGTATCAAAATGAAGAATATATGCATCAAAATGATGTAAATATACATCAAAACGAAGGAAATATGCATCAAAATTAAGAAAATATGCATCGAATCTAAGGAAATGTTAATCGTAATAAAGGAAATATGCATCAAATGAAGGAAATATGCATCGAAATGAAGGAAATATTGACCGTAATGAAGTAAATATGCATCAAAATGAAGGAAATATGCATCAAAACGAAGGAAATATGCATCAAAATGAAGTAAATATGCATAAAAATGAAGGAAATATGCATCAAAACGAAGGAAATGTTTCTCGTAATGAAGTAAATATGCATCAAAATGAATGAAATACGCATCGAAATGAAGTAAATATTCATCAAAATAAAGTAAATATACATCAAAACGAAGGAAATATGCATTATAATGAAGGAAATATGCATCGAATCGAAGGAAATATTGATCGTAATGAAGTAAATATGCATCAACATGAAGAAAATATGAATCGAAATAAAGGACATGTTGATCGTAGTGAAGTAAATATGCATCAAAATGAAGTAAATTTGAATCAAAACGAAGGAAATGTTGATCATAATAAAGTAAATATCCATCGAAATATAGTAAATATGCATAGAAACGAATGAAATGTGAATCATAATTTAGTAAATATGCATCAGAATAAAGTAAATATCAATCGAAACAAAAGAAATATGCATCGAAATGAAGTAAATATGTATAAAAATTTGAATCAAAATGAAGTAAATATGCATCGAAACAAGAAAATGAGCTTCAAAATGAAGTAAATATGCATCGAAACGAAAGAAATATGCATCAAAATGAAGAAAATATTGATCATAATGAGGTAAATATGCATCTAAATAAAATAAATAGCATCAAAATGAAGGAAATGTTGATCGTAATGAAGTAAATATCCATCAAAATGAAGTAAATATG
The DNA here is from genome assembly GCA_023678885.1 of Pogostemon cablin. Lineage (NCBI taxonomy): Eukaryota > Viridiplantae > Streptophyta > Magnoliopsida > Lamiales > Lamiaceae > Pogostemon > Pogostemon cablin. The sequence continues at coordinate 63,553 of JAHCLQ010000811.1, forward strand.
CATCGAAACGAAGGAAATATTGATCGTAATGTAGTAAATATGCATCGAAATGACGGAAATATGCATCGAAACGAAGGAAATGTTGATCGTAATGAAGTAAATATGCATCAAAATGAAGAAAATATGCATCAAAATGAAGTAAATATGTATCAAAATGAAGGAAATATGAATCAAAACGAAGGACATGTTGATCGTAATGAAGTAAATATGAATCAAAATGAAGGAAATATACATCGAAATGAAGTAAATATGCATCAAAATGAAGTAAATATACATCAAAACAAAGGAAATATGCATCAAAATGAAGGAAATATGCACCTAATCGAAGGAAATGCTAATCTTAATGAAGTAAATATGCATCAAAATGAAGGAAATATTCATCGAAATGAAGTAAATATGCATCAAATGAAGTAAATATACATCAAAACGAAGGAAATAAACATCAAAATTAAGGAAATATGCATCGAATCGAAGGAAATGTTGATCTTAATGAAGTAAATATGCATTAAATGAAGGAAATATGCATCAAAACGAAGGACATGTTGATCGTAGTGAAGTAAATATGTATCAAAATGAATTAAATTTGCATCGAAACGAAAAAAATATTGATCGTAATGAAGTAAATATACATCAAAATGAAGAAAATATGCATCGAAACGAAAGAAATATGCATCAAAACGAATTAAATATGCATAATAATTTGAATCAAAATGAAGTAAATATGAATCGAAACGTGAAAATGAGCATCAAAATGAAGTAAATACGCGTCAAAATGAAAGAAATATGCATCGAAACGAAGGAAATGTTGATCGTAATGAGGTAATTATGCATCAAAATAATGTAAATATGCATCGAAACGAAGAAAATGTTGATCGTGATGAAGTAAATATGCATCAAAATGATGTAAATATGCATCGAAACGAAGGAAATGTTGATCGTAATGAAGTAAAAATGTTGATCGTAATGAAGTAAATATGCATCAAAATGAAGGAAATAAGCATAAAAATTAAGTAAATATGCATCAAAATTAAAAAAATATGAATCAAAACGAAGTAAATGTTGATCGTAATGAAGTAAATATGTATCAAAATGAAGAAAATATGCATCAAAATGATGTAAATATACATCAAAACGAAGGAAACATGCATCGAATCGAAGGAAATGTTAATCGTAATAAAGGAAATATGCATCAAATGAAGGAAATATGCATCGAAACGAAGGAAATATTGACCGTAATGAAGTAAATATGCATCAAAATGAAGGAAATATGCATCAAAACGAAGGAAATATGCATCAAAATGAAGTAAATATGCATAAAAATGAAGGAAATATGCATCAAAACGAAGGAAATGTTTCTCGTAATGAAGTAAATATGCATCAAAATGAATGAAATACGCATCGAAATGAAGTAAATATTCATCAAAATAAAGTAAATATACATCAAAACGAAGGAAATATGCATCATAATGAAGGAAATATGCATCGAATCGAAGGAAATGTTGATCGTAATGAAGTAAATATGCATCAACATGAAGGAAATATGAATCGAAATAAAGGACATGTTGATCGTAGTGAAGTAAATATGCATCAAAATGAAGTAAATTTGAATCAAAACGAAGGAAATGTTGATCATAATAAAGTAAATATCCATCGAAATATAGTAAATATGCATAGAAACGAATGAAATGTGAATCATAATTTAGTAAATATGCATCAGAATAAAGTAAATATCAATCGAAACAAAAGAAATATGCATCGAAATGAAGTAAATATGTATAAAAATTTGAATCAAAATGAAGTAAATATGCATCGAAACAAGAAAATGAGCTTCAAAATGAAGTAAATATGCATCGAAACGAAAGAAATATGCATCAAAACGAAGGAAATATTGATCATAATGAGGTAAATATGTATCAAAATAAAATAAATAGCATCAAAATGAAGGAAATGTTGATCGCAATGAAGTAAATATCCATCAAAATGAAGTAAATATGTATCGAAACGAAGGAAATATTGATCGTAATGTAGTAAATATGCATCGAAATGACGGAAATATGCATCGAAACGAAGGAAATGTTGATCGTAATGAAGTAAATATGCATCAAAATGAAGAAAATATCCATCAAAATGAAGTAAATATGTATCAAAATGAAGGAAATATGAATCAAAACGAAGGACATGTTGATCGTAATGAAGTAAATATGAATCAAAATGAAGGAAATATACATCGAAATGAAGTAAATATGCATCAAAATGAAGGAAATATGCACCTAATCGAAGGAAATGCTAATCTTAATGAAGTAAATATGCATCAAAATGAAGGAGATATTCATCGAAATGAAGTAAATATGCATCAAATGAAGTAAATATACATCAAAACGAAGGAAATAAGCATCAAAATTAAGGAAATATGCATCGAATCGAAGGAAATGTTGATCTTAATGAAGTAAATATGCATTAAATGAAGGAAATATGCATCAAAACGAAGGACATGTTGATCGTAGTGAAGTAAATATGTATCAAAATGAAGTAAATTTGCATCGAAACGAAAAAAATATTGATCGTAATGAAGTAAATATACATCAAAATGAAGAAAATATGCATCGAAACGAAAGAAATATACATCAAAACGAATTAAATATGCATAATAATTTGAATCAAAATGAAGTAAATATGAATCGAAACGTGAAAATGATCATCAAAATGAAGTAAATACGCGTCAAAATGAAAGAAATATGCATCGAAACGAAGGAAATGTTGATCGTAATGAGGTAATTATGCATCAAAATAATGTAAATATGCATCGAAACGAAGAAAATGTTGATCGTGATGAAGTAAATATGCATCAAAATGATGTAAATATGCATCGAAACGAAGGAAATGTTGATCGTAATGAAGTAAATATGTTGATCGTAATGAAGTAAATATGCATCAAAATGAAGGAAATAAGCATAAAAATTAAGTAAATATGCATCAAAATTAAAAAAATATGAATCAAAACGAAGGAAATGTTGATCGTAATGAAGTAAATATGTATCAAAATGAAGAATATATGCATCAAAATGATGTAAATATACATCAAAACGAAGGAAATATGCATCAAAATTAAGAAAATATGCATCGAATCTAAGGAAATGTTAATCGTAATAAAGGAAATATGCATCAAATGAAGGAAATATGCATCGAAATGAAGGAAATATTGACCGTAATGAAGTAAATATGCATCAAAATGAAGGAAATATGCATCAAAACGAAGGAAATATGCATCAAAATGAAGTAAATATGCATAAAAATGAAGGAAATATGCATCAAAACGAAGGAAATGTTTCTCGTAATGAAGTAAATATGCATCAAAATGAATGAAATACGCATCGAAATGAAGTAAATATTCATCAAAATAAAGTAAATATACATCAAAACGAAGGAAATATGCATTATAATGAAGGAAATATGCATCGAATCGAAGGAAATATTGATCGTAATGAAGTAAATATGCATCAACATGAAGAAAATATGAATCGAAATAAAGGACATGTTGATCGTAGTGAAGTAAATATGCATCAAAATGAAGTAAATTTGAATCAAAACGAAGGAAATGTTGATCATAATAAAGTAAATATCCATCGAAATATAGTAAATATGCATAGAAACGAATGAAATGTGAATCATAATTTAGTAAATATGCATCAGAATAAAGTAAATATCAATCGAAACAAAAGAAATATGCATCGAAATGAAGTAAATATGTATAAAAATTTGAATCAAAATGAAGTAAATATGCATCGAAACAAGAAAATGAGCTTCAAAATGAAGTAAATATGCATCGAAACGAAAGAAATATGCATCAAAATGAAGAAAATATTGATCATAATGAGGTAAATATGCATCTAAATAAAATAAATAGCATCAAAATGAAGGAAATGTTGATCGTAATGAAGTAAATATCCATCAAAATGAAGTAAATATGCATCGAAACGAAGGAAATATTGATCGTAATGTAGTAAATATGCATCGAAATGACGGAAATATGCATCGAAACGAAGGAAATGTTGATCGTAATGAAGTAAATATGCATCAAAATGAAGAAAATATGCATCAAAATGAAGTAAATATGTATCAAAATGAAGGAAATATGAATCAAAACAAAGGACATGTTGATCGTAATGAAGTAAATATGAATCAAAATGAAGGAAATATACATCGAAATGAAGTAAATATGCATCAAAATGAAGTAAATATACATCAAAACAAAGGAAATATGCATCAAAATGAAGGAAATATGCACCTAATCGAAGGAAATGCTAATCTTAATGAAGTAAATATGCATCAAAATGAAGGAAATATTCATCGAAATGAAGTAAATATGCATCAAATGAAGTAAATATACATCAAAACGAAGGAAATAAACATCAAAATTAAGGAAATATGCATCGAATCGAAGGAAATGTTGATCTTAATGAAGTAAATATGCATTAAATGAAGGAAATATGCATCAAAACGAAGGACATGTTGATCGTAGTGAAGTAAATATGTATCAAAATAAATTAAATTTGCATCGAAACGAAAAAAATATTGATCGTAATGAAGTAAATATACATCAAAATGAAGAAAATATGCATCGAAACGAAAGAAATATGCATCAAAACGAATTAAATATGCATAATAATTTGAATCAAAATGAAGTAAATATGAATCGAAACGTGAAAATGAGCATCAAAATGAAGTAAATACGCGTCAAAATGAAAGAAATATGCATCGAAACGAAGGAAATGTTGATCGTAATGAGGTAATTATGCATCAAAATAATGTAAATATGCATCGAAACGAAGAAAATGTTGATCGTGATGAAGTAAATATGCATCAAAATGATGTAAATATGCATCGAAACGAAGGAAATGTTGATCGTAATGAAGTAAAAATGTTGATCGTAATGAAGTAAATATGCATCAAAATGAAGGAAATAAGCATAAAAATTAAGTAAATATGCATCAAAATTAAAAAAATATGAATCAAAACGAAGGAAATGTTGATCGTAATGAAGTAAATATGTATCAAAATGAAGAAAATATGCATCAAAATGATGTAAATATACATCAAAACGAAGGAAACATGCATCGAATCGAAGGAAATGTTAATCGTAATAAAGGAAATATGCATCAAATGAAGGAAATATGCATCGAAACGAAGGAAATATTGACCGTAATGAAGTAAATATGCATCAAAATGAAGGAAATATGCATCAAAACGAAGGAAATATGCATCAAAATGAAGTAAATATGCATAAAAATGAAGGAAATATGCATCAAAACGAAGGAAATGTTTCTCGTAATGAAGTAAATATGCATCAAAATGAATGAAATACGCATCGAAATGAAGTAAATATTCATCAAAATAAAGTAAATATACATCAAAACGAAGGAAATATGCATCATAATGAAGGAAATATGCATCGAATCGAAGGAAATGTTGATCGTAATGAAGTAAATATGCATCAACATGAAGGAAATATGAATCGAAATAAAGGACATGTTGATCGTAGTGAAGTAAATATGCATCAAAATGAAGTAAATTTGAATCAAAACGAAGGAAATGTTGATCATAATAAAGTAAATATCCATCGAAATATAGTAAATATGCATAGAAACGAATGAAATGTGAATCATAATTTAGTAAATATGCATCAGAATAAAGTAAATATCAATCGAAACAAAAGAAATATGCATCGAAATGAAGTAAATATGTATAAAAATTTGAATCAAAATGAAGTAAATATGCATCGAAACAAGAAAATGAGCTTCAAAATGAAGTAAATATGCATCGAAACGAAAGAAATATGCATCAAAACGAAGGAAATATTGATCATAATGAGGTAAATATGTATCAAAATAAAATAAATAGCATCAAAATGAAGGAAATGTTGATCGCAATGAAGTAAATATCCATCAAAATGAAGTAAATATGTATCGAAACGAAGGAAATATTGATCGTAATGTAGTAAATATGCATCGAAATGACGGAAATATGCATCGAAACGAAGGAAATGTTGATCGTAATGAAGTAAATATGCATCAAAATGAAGAAAATATCCATCAAAATGAAGTAAATATGTATCAAAATGAAGGAAATATGAATCAAAACGAAGGACATGTTGATCGTAATGAAGTAAATATGAATCAAAATGAAGGAAATATACATCGAAATGAAGTAAATATGCATCAAAATGAAGGAAATATGCACCTAATCGAAGGAAATGCTAATCTTAATGAAGTAAATATGCATCAAAATGAAGGAGATATTCATCGAAATGAAGTAAATATGCATCAAATGAAGTAAATATACATCAAAACGAAGGAAATAAGCATCAAAATTAAGGAAATATGCATCGAATCGAAGGAAATGTTGATCTTAATGAAGTAAATATGCATTAAATGAAGGAAATATGCATCAAAACGAAGGACATGTTGATCGTAGTGAAGTAAATATGTATCAAAATGAAGTAAATTTGCATCGAAACGAAAAAAATATTGATCGTAATGAAGTAAATATACATCAAAATGAAGAAAATATGCATCGAAACGAAAGAAATATACATCAAAACGAATTAAATATGCATAATAATTTGAATCAAAATGAAGTAAATATGAATCGAAACGTGAAAATGATCATCAAAATGAAGTAAATACGCGTCAAAATGAAAGAAATATGCATCGAAACGAAGGAAATGTTGATCGTAATGAGGTAATTATGCATCAAAATAATGTAAATATGCATCGAAACGAAGAAAATGTTGATCGTGATGAAGTAAATATGCATCAAAATGATGTAAATATGCATCGAAACGAAGGAAATGTTGATCGTAATGAAGTAAAAATGTTGATCGTAATGAAGTAAATATGCATCAAAATGAAGGAAATAAGCATAAAAATTAAGTAAATATGCATCAAAATTAAAAAAATATGAATCAAAACGAAGGAAATGTTGATCGTAATGAAGTAAATATGTATCAAAATGAAGAATATATGCATCAAAATGATGTAAATATACATCAAAACGAAGGAAATATGCATCAAAATTAAGAAAATATGCATCGAATCTAAGGAAATGTTAATCGTAATAAAGGAAATATGCATCAAATGAAGGAAATATGCATCGAAATGAAGGAAATATTGACCGTAATGAAGTAAATATGCATCAAAATGAAGGAAATATGCATCAAAACGAAGGAAATATGCATCAAAATGAAGTAAATATGCATAAAAATGAAGGAAATATGCATCAAAACGAAGGAAATGTTTCTCGTAATGAAGTAAATATGCATCAAAATGAATGAAATACGCATCGAAATGAAGTAAATATTCATCAAAATAAAGTAAATATACATCAAAACGAAGGAAATATGCATTATAATGAAGGAAATATGCATCGAATCGAAGGAAATATTGATCGTAATGAAGTAAATATGCATCAACATGAAGAAAATATGAATCGAAATAAAGGACATGTTGATCGTAGTGAAGTAAATATGCATCAAAATGAAGTAAATTTGAATCAAAACGAAGGAAATGTTGATCATAATAAAGTAAATATCCATCGAAATATAGTAAATATGCATAGAAACGAATGAAATGTGAATCATAATTTAGTAAATATGCATCAGAATAAAGTAAATATCAATCTAAACAAAAGAAATATGCATCGAAATGAAGTAAATATGTATAAAAATTTGAATCAAAATGAAGTAAATATGCATCGAAACAAGAAAATGAGCTTCAAAATGAAGTAAATATGCATCGAAACGAAAGAAATATGCATCAAAATGAAGAAAATATTGATCATAATGAGGTAAATATGCATCTAAATAAAATAAATAGCATCAAAATGAAGGAAATGTTGATCGTAATGAAGTAAATATCCATCAAAATGAAGTAAATATGCATCGAAACGAAGGAAATATTGATCGTAATGTAGTAAATATGCATCGAAATGACGGAAATATGCATCGAAACGAAGGAAATGTTGATCGTAATGAAGTAAATATGCATCAAAATGAAGAAAATATGCATCAAAATGAAGTAAATATGTATCAAAATGAAGGAAATATGAATCAAAACGAAGGACATGTTGATCGTAATGAAGTAAATATGAATCAAAATGAAGGAAATATACATCGAAATGAAGTAAATATGCATCAAAATGAAGTAAATATACATCAAAACAAAGGAAATATGCATCAAAATGAAGGAAATATGCACCTAATCGAAGGAAATGCTAATCTTAATGAAGTAAATATGCATCAAAATGAATGAAATATTCATCGAAATGAAGTAAATATGCATCAAATGAAGTAAATATACATCAAAACGAAGGAAATAAACATCAAAATTAAGGAAATATGCATCGAATCGAAGGAAATGTTGATCTTAATGAAGTAAATATGCATTAAATGAAGGAAATATGCATCAAAACGAAGGACATGTTGATCGTAGTGAAGTAAATATGTATCAAAATGAAGAAAATTTGCATCGAAACGAAAAAAATATTGATCGTAATGAAGTAAATATACATCAAAATGAAGAAAATATGCATCGAAACGAAAGAAATATACATCAAAACGAATTAAATATGCATAATAATTTGAATCAAAATGAAGTAAATATGAATCGAAACGTGAAAATGATCATCAAAATGAAGTAAATACGCGTCAAAATGAAAGAAATATGCATCGAAACGAAGGAAATGTTGATCGTAATGAGGTAATTATGCATCAAAATAATGTAAATATGCATCGAAACGAAGAAAATGTTGATCGTGATGAAGTAAATATGCATCAAAATGATGTAAATATGCATCGAAACGAAGGAAATGTTGATCGTAATGAAGTAAAAATGTTGATCGTAATGAAGTAAATATGCATCAAAATGAAGGAAATAAGCATAAAAATTAAGTAAATATGCATCAAAATTAAAAAAATATGAATCAAAACGAAGGAAATGTTGATCGTAATGAAGTAAATATGTATCAAAATGAAGAAAATATGCATCAAAATGATGTAAATATACATCAAAACGAAAGAAACATGCATCGAATCGAAGGAAATGTTAATCGTAATAAAGGAAATATGCATCAAATGAAGGAAATATGCATCGAAACGAAGGAAATATTGACCGTAATGAAGTAAATATGCATCAAAATGAAGGAAATATGCATCAAAACGAAGGAAATATGCATCAAAATGAAGTAAATATGCATAAAAATGAAGGAAATATGCATCAAAACGAAGGAAATGTTTCTCGTAATGAAGTAAATATGCATCAAAATGAATGAAATACGCATCGAAATGAAGTAAATATTCATCAAAATAAAGTAAATATACATCAAAACGAAGGAAATATGCATCATAATGAAGGAAATATGCATCGAATCGAAGGAAATGTTGATCGTAATGAAGTAAATATGCATCAACATGAAGGAAATATGAATCGAAATAAAGGACATGTTGATCGTAGTGAAGTAAATATGCATCAAAATGAAGTAAATTTGAATCAAAACGAAGGAAATGTTGATCATAATAAAGTAAATATCCATCGAAATATAGTAAATATGCATAGAAACGAATGAAATGTGAATCATAATTTAGTAAATATGCATCAGAATAAAGTAAATATCAATCGAAACAAAAGAAATATGCATCGAAATGAAGTAAATATGTATAAAAATTTGAATCAAAATGAAGTAAATATGCATCGAAACAAGAAAATGAGCTTCAAAATGAAGTAAATATGCATCGAAACGAAAGAAATATGCATCAAAACGAAGGAAATATTGATCATAATGAGGTAAATATGTATCAAAATAAAATAAATAGCATCAAAATGAAGGAAATGTTGATCGCAATGAAGTAAATATCCATCAAAATGAAGTAAATATGTATCGAAACGAAGGAAATATTGATCGTAATGTAGTAAATATGCATCGAAATGACGGAAATATGCATCGAAACGAAGGAAATGTTGATCGTAATGAAGTAAATATGCATCAAAATGAAGAAAATATCCATCAAAATGAAGTAAATATGTATCAAAATGAAGGAAATATGAATCAAAACGAAGGACATGTTGATCGTAATGAAGTAAATATGAATCAAAATGAAGGAAATATACATCGAAATGAAGTAAATATGCATCAAAATGAAGGAAATATGCACCTAATCGAAGGAAATGCTAATCTTAATGAAGTAAATATGCATCAAAATGAAGGAGATATTCATCGAAATGAAGTAAATATGCATCAAATGAAGTAAATATACATCAAAACGAAGGAAATAAGCATCAAAATTAAGGAAATATGCATCGAATCGAAGGAAATGTTGATCTTAATGAAGTAAATATGCATTAAATGAAGGAAATATGCATCAAAACGAAGGACATGTTGATCGTAGTGAAGTAAATATGTATCAAAATGAAGTAAATTTGCATCGAAACGAAAAAAATATTGATCGTAATGAAGTAAATATACATCAAAATGAAGAAAATATGCATCGAAACGAAAGAAATATACATCAAAACGAATTAAATATGCATAATAATTTGAATCAAAATGAAGTAAATATGAATCGAAACGTGAAAATGATCATCAAAATGAAGTAAATACGCGTCAAAATGAAAGAAATATGCATCGAAACGAAGGAAATGTTGATCGTAATGAGGTAATTATGCATCAAAATAATGTAAATATGCATCGAAACGAAGAAAATGTTGATCGTGATGAAGTAAATATGCATCAAAATGATGTAAATATGCATCGAAACGAAGGAAATGTTGATCGTAATGAAGTAAAAATGTTGATCGTAATGAAGTAAATATGCATCAAAATGAAGGAAATAAGCATAAAAATTAAGTAAATATGCATCAAAATTAAAAAAATATGAATCAAAACGAAGGAAATGTTGATCGTAATGAAGTAAATATGTATCAAAATGAAGAATATATGCATCAAAATGATGTAAATATACATCAAAACGAAGGAAATATGCATCAAAATTAAGAAAATATGCATCGAATCTAAGGAAATGTTAATCGTAATAAAGGAAATATGCATCAAATGAAGGAAATATGCATCGAAATGAAGGAAATATTGACCGTAATGAAGTAAATATGCATCAAAATGAAGGAAATATGCATCAAAACGAAGGAAATATGCATCAAAATGAAGTAAATATGCATAAAAATGAAGGAAATATGCATCAAAACGAAGGAAATGTTTCTCGTAATGAAGTAAATATGCATCAAAATGAATGAAATACGCATCGAAATGAAGTAAATATTCATCAAAATAAAGTAAATATACATCAAAACGAAGGAAATATGCATTATAATGAAGGAAATATGCATCGAATCGAAGGAAATATTGATCGTAATGAAGTAAATATGCATCAACATGAAGAAAATATGAATCGAAATAAAGGACATGTTGATCGTAGTGAAGTAAATATACATCAAAATGAAGTAAATTTGAATCAAAACGAAGGAAATGTTGATCATAATAAAGTAAATATCCATCGAAATATAGTAAATATGCATAGAAACGAATGAAATGTGAATCATAATTTAGTAAATATGCATCAGAATAAAGTAAATATCAATCGAAACAAAAGAAATATGCATCGAAATGAAGTAAATATGTATAAAAATTTGAATCAAAATGAAGTAAATATGCATCGAAACAAGAAAATGAGCTTCAAAATGAAGTAAATATGCATCGAAACGAAAGAAATATGCATCAAAATGAAGAAAATATTGATCATAATGAGGTAAATATGCATCTAAATAAAATAAATAGCATCAAAATGAAGGAAATGTTGATCGTAATGAAGTAAATATCCATCAAAATGAAGTAAATATGCATCGAAACGAAGGAAATATTGATCGTAATGTAGTAAATATGCATCGAAATGACGGAAATATGCATCGAAACGAAGGAAATGTTGATCGTAATGAAGTAAATATGCATCAAAATGAAGAAAATATGCATCAAAATGAAGTAAATATGTATCAAAATGAAGGAAATATGAATCAAAACGAAGGACATGTTGATCGTAATGAAGTAAATATGAATCAAAATGAAGGAAATATACATCGAAATGAAGTAAATATGCATCAAAATGAAGTAAATATACATCAAAACAAAGGAAATATGCATCAAAATGAAGGAAATATGCACCTAATCGAAGGAAATGCTAATCTTAATGAAGTAAATATGCATCAAAATGAATGAAATATTCATCGAAATGAAGTAAATATGCATCAAATGAAGTAAATATACATCAAAACGAAGGAAATAAACATCAAAATTAAGGAAATATGCATCGAATCGAAGGAAATGTTGATCTTAATGAAGTAAATATGCATTAAATGAAGGAAATATGCATCAAAACGAAGGACATGTTGATCGTAGTGAAGTAAATATGTATCAAAATGAAGTAAATTTGCATCGAATCGAAAAAAATATTGATCGTAATGAAGTAAATATACATCAAAATGAAGAAAATATGCATCGAAACGAAAGAAATATACATCAAAACGAATTAAATATGCATAATAATTTGAATCAAAATGAAGTAAATATGAATCGAAACGTGAAAATGATCATCAAAATGAAGTAAATACGCGTCAAAATGAAAGAAATATGCATCGAAACGAAGGAAATGTTGATCGTAATGAGGTAATTATGCATCAAAATAATGTAAATATGCATCGAAACGAAGAAAATGTTGATCGTGATGAAGTAAATATGCATCAAAATGATGTAAATATGCATCGAAACGAAGGAAATGTTGATCGTAATGAAGTAAAAATGTTGATCGTAATGAAGTAAATATGCATCAAAATGAAGGAAATAAGCATAAAAATTAAGTAAATATGCATCAAAATTAAAAAAATATGAATCAAAACGAAGGAAATGTTGATCGTAATGAAGTAAATATGTATCAAAATGAAGAAAATATGCATCAAAATGATGTAAATATACATCAAAACGAAGGAAACATGCATCGAATCGAAGGAAATGTTAATCGTAATAAAGGAAATATGCATCAAATGAAGGAAATATGCATCGAAACGAAGGAAATATTGACCGTAATGAAGTAAATATGCATCAAAATGAAGGAAATATGCATCAAAACGAAGGAAATATGCATCAAAATGAAGTAAATATGCATAAAAATGAAGGAAATATGCATCAAAACGAAGGAAATGTTTCTCGTAATGAAGTAAATATGCATCAAAATGAATGAAATACGCATCGAAATGAAGTAAATATTCATCAAAATAAAGTAAATATACATCAAAACGAAGGAAATATGCATCATAATGAAGGAAATATGCATTGAATCGAAGGAAATGTTGATCGTAATGAAGTAAATATGCATCAACATGAAGGAAATATGAATCGAAATAAAGGACATGTTGATCGTAGTGAAGTAAATATGCATCAAAATGAAGTAAATTTGAATCAAAACGAAGGAAATGTTGATCATAATAAAGTAAATATCCATCGAAATATAGTAAATATGCATAGAAACGAATGAAATGTGAATCATAATTTAGTAAATATGCATCAGAATAAAGTAAATATCAATCGAAACAAAAGAAATATGCATCGAAATGAAGTAAATATGTATAAAAATTTGAATCAAAATGAAGTAAATATGCATCGAAACAAGAAAATGAGCTTCAAAATGAAGTAAATATGCATCGAAACGAAAGAAATATGCATCAAAACGAAGGAAATATTGATCATAATGAGGTAAATATGTATCAAAATAAAATAAATAGCATCAAAATGAAGGAAATGTTGATCGCAATGAAGTAAATATCCATCAAAATGAAGTAAATATGTATCGAAACGAAGGAAATATTGATCGTAATGTAGTAAATATGCATCGAAATGACGGAAATATGCATCGAAACGAAGGAAATGTTGATCGTAATGAAGTAAATATGCATCAAAATGAAGAAAATATCCATCAAAATGAAGTAAATATGTATCAAAATGAAGGAAATATGAATCAAAACGAAGGACATGTTGATCGTAATGAAGTAAATATGAATCAAAATGAAGGAAATATACATCGAAATGAAGTAAATATGCATCAAAATGAAGGAAATATGCACCTAATCGAAGGAAATGCTAATCTTAATGAAGTAAATATGCATCAAAATGAAGGAGATATTCATCGAAATGAAGTAAATATGCATCAAATGAAGTAAATATACATCAAAACGAAGGAAATAAGCATCAAAATTAAGGAAATATGCATCGAATCGAAGGAAATGTTGATCTTAATGAAGTAAATATGCATTAAATGAAGGAAATATGCATCAAAACGAAGGACATGTTGATCGTAGTGAAGTAAATATGTATCAAAATGAAGTAAATTTGCATCGAAACGAAAAAAATATTGATCGTAATGAAGTAAATATACATCAAAATGAAGAAAATATGCATCGAAACGAAAGAAATATACATCAAAACGAATTAAATATGCATAATAATTTGAATCAAAATGAAGTAAATATGAATCGAAACGTGAAAATGATCATCAAAATGAAGTAAATACGCGTCAAAATGAAAGAAATATGCATCGAAACGAAGGAAATGTTGATCGTAATGAGGTAATTATGCATCAAAATAATGTAAATATGCATCGAAACGAAGAAAATGTTGATCGTGATGAAGTAAATATGCATCAAAATGATGTAAATATGCATCGAAACGAAGGAAATGTTGATCGTAATGAAGTAAAAATGTTGATCGTAATGAAGTAAATATGCATCAAAATGAAGGAAATAAGCATAAAAATTAAGTAAATATGCATCAAAATTAAAAAAATATGAATCAAAACGAAGGAAATGTTGATCGTAATGAAGTAAATATGTATCAAAATGAAGAATATATGCATCAAAATGATGTAAATATACATCAAAACGAAGGAAATATGCATCAAAATTAAGAAAATATGCATCGAATCTAAGGAAATGTTAATCGTAATAAAGGAAATATGCATCAAATGAAGGAAATATGCATCGAAATGAAGGAAATATTGACCGTAATGAAGTAAATATGCATCAAAATGAAGGAAATATGCATCAAAACGAAGGAAATATGCATCAAAATGAAGTAAATATGCATAAAAATGAAGGAAATATGCATCAAAACGAAGGAAATGTTTCTCGTAATGAAGTAAATATGCATCAAAATGAATGAAATACGCATCGAAATGAAGTAAATATTCATCAAAATAAAGTAAATATACATCAAAACGAAGGAAATATGCATTATAATGAAGGAAATATGCATCGAATCGAAGGAAATATTGATCGTAATGAAGTAAATATGCATCAACATGAAGAAAATATGAATCGAAATAAAGGACATGTTGATCGTAGTGAAGTAAATATGCATCAAAATGAAGTAAATTTGAATCAAAACGAAGTAAATGTTGATCATAATAAAGTAAATATCCATCGAAATATAGTAAATATGCATAGAAACGAATGAAATGTGAATCATAATTTAGTAAATATGCATCAGAATAAAGTAAATATCAATCGAAACAAAAGAAATATGCATCGAAATGAAGTAAATATGTATAAAAATTTGAATCAAAATGAAGTAAATATGCATCGAAACAAGAAAATGAGCTTCAAAATGAAGTAAATATGCATCGAAACGAAAGAAATATGCATCAAAATGAAGAAAATATTGATCATAATGAGGTAAATATGCATCTAAATAAAATAAATAGCATCAAAATGAAGGAAATGTTGATCGTAATGAAGTAAATATCCATCAAAATGAAGTAAATATGCATCGAAACGAAGGAAATATTGATCGTAATGTAGTAAATATGCATCGAAATGACGGAAATATGCATCGAAACGAAGGAAATGTTGATCGTAATGAAGTAAATATGCATCAAAATGAAGAAAATATGCATCAAAATGAAGTAAATATGTATCAAAATGAAGGAAATATGAATCAAAACGAAGGACATGTTGATCGTAATGAAGTAAATATGAATCAAAATGAAGGAAATATACATCGAAATGAAGTAAATATGCATCAAAATGAAGTAAATATACATCAAAACAAAGGAAATATGCATCAAAATGAAGGAAATATGCACCTAATCGAAGGAAATGCTAATCTTAATGAAGTAAATATGCATCAAAATGAATGAAATATTCATCGAAATGAAGTAAATATGCATCAAATGAAGTAAATATACATCAAAACGAAGGAAATAAACATCAAAATTAAGGAAATATGCATCGAATCGAAGGAAATGTTGATCTTAATGAAGTAAATATGCATTAAATGAAGGAAATATGCATCAAAACGAAGGACATGTTGATCGTAGTGAAGTAAATATGTATCAAAATGAATTAAATTTGCATCGAAACGAAAAAAATATTGATCGTAATGAAGTAAATATACATCAAAATGAAGAAAATATGCATCGAAACGAAAGAAATATGCATCAAAACAAATTAAATATGCATAATAATTTGAATCAAAATGAAGTAAATATGAATCGAAACGTGAAAATGAGCATCAAAATGAAGTAAATACGCGTCAAAATGAAAGAAATATGCATCGAAACGAAGGAAATGTTGATCGTAATGAGGTAATTATGCATCAAAATAATGTAAATATGCATCGAAACGAAGAAAATGTTGATCGTGATAAAGTAAAAATGTTGATCGTAATGAAGTAAATATGCATCAAAATGAAGGAAATAAGCATAAAAATTAAGTAAATATGCATCAAAATTAAAAAAATATGAATCAAAATGAAGGAAATGTTGATCGTAATGAAGTAAATATTTATCAAAATGAAGAAAATATGCATCAAAATGATGTAAATATACATCAAAACGAAGGAAATATGCATCGAATCTAAGGAAATGTTAATCGTAATAAAGGAAATATGCATCAAATGAAGGAAATATGCATCGAAACGAAGGAAATATTGACCGTAATGAAGTAAATATGCATCAAAATGAAGGAAATATGCATCAAAACGAAGGAAATATGCATCAAAATGAAGTAAATATGCATAAAAATGAAGGAAATATGCATCAAAACGAAGGAAATGTTTCTCGTAATGAAGTAAATATGCATCAAAATGAATGAAATACGCATCGAAATGAAGTAAATATTCATCAAAATTAAGTAAATATGCATCAAAACGAAGGAAATATGCATCATAATGAAGGAAATATACATCGAATCGAAGGAAATGTTGATCGTAATGAAGTAAATATGCATCAACATGAAGGAAATATGAATCGAAATAAAGGACATGTTGATCGTAGTGAAGTAAATATGCATCAAAATGAAGTAAATTTGAATCAAAACGAAGGAAATGTTGATCATAATAAAGTAAATATCCATCGAAATATAGTAAATATGCATAGAAACGAATGAAATGTGAATCATAATTTAGTAAATATGCATCAGAATAAAGTAAATATCAATCGAAACAAAAGAAATATGCATCGAAATGAAGTAAATATGTATAAAAATTTGAATCAAAATGAAGTAAATATGCATCGAAACAAGAAAATGAGCTTCAAAATGAAGTAAATATGCATCGAAACGAAAGAAATATGCATCAAAACGAAGGAAATATTGATCATAATGAGGTAAATATGTATCAAAATAAAATAAATAGCATCAAAATGAAGGAAATGTTGATCGCAACGAAGTAAATATCCATCAAAATGAAGTAAATATGTATCGAAACGAAGGAAATATTGATCGTAATGTAGTAAATATGCATCGAAATGACGGAAATATGCATCGAAACGAAGGAAATGTTGATCGTAATGAAGTAAATATGCATCAAAATGAAGAAAATATCCATCAAAATGAAGTAAATATGTATCAAAATGAAGGAAATATGAATCAAAACGAAGGACATGTTGATCGTAATGAAGTAAATATGAATCAAAATGAAGGAAATATACATCGAAATGAAGTAAATATGTATCAAAATGAAGGAAATATGCACCTAATCGAAGGAAATGCTAATCTTAATGAAGTAAATATGCATCAAAATGAAGGAAATATTCATCGAAATGAAGTAAATATGCATCAAATGAAGTAAATATACATCAAAACGAAGGAAATAAGCATCAAAATTAAGAAAATATGCATCGAATCGAAGGAAATGTTGATCTTAATGAAGTAAATATGCATTAAATGAAGGAAATATGCATCAAAACGAAGGACATGTTGATCGTAGTGAAGTAAATATGTATCAAAATGAAGTAAATTTGCATCGAAACGAAAAAAATATTGATCGTAATGAAGTAAATATACATCAAAATGAAGAAAATATGCATCGAAACGAAAGAAATATACATCAAAACGAATTAAATATGCATAATAATTTGAATCAAAATGAAGTAAATATGAATCGAAACGTGAAAATGAGCATCAAAATGAAGTAAATACGCGTCAAAATGAAAGAAATATGCATCGAAACGAAGGAAATGTTGATCGTAATGAGGTAATTATGCATCAAAATAATGTAAATATGCATCGAAACGAAGAAAATGTTGATCGTGATGAAGTAAATATGCATCAAAATGATGTAAATATGCATCGAAACGAAGGAAATGTTGATCGTAATGAAGTAAAAATGTTGATCGTAATGAAGTAAATATGCATCAAAATGAAGGAAATAAGCATAAAAATTAAGTAAATATGCATCAAAATTAAAAAAATATGAATCAAAACGAAGGAAATGTTGATCGTAATGAAGTAAATGTGTATCAAAATGAAGAATATATGCATCAAAATGATGTAAATATACATCAAAACGAAGGAAATATGCATCAAAATTAAGAAAATATGCATCGAATCTAAGGAAATGTTAATCGTAATAAAGGAAATATGCATCAAATGAAGGAAATATGCATCGAAACGAAGGAAATATTGACCGTAATGAAGTAAATATGCATCAAAATGAAGGAAATATGCATCAAAACGAAGGAAATATGCATCAAAATGAAGTAAATATGCATCAAAATGAAGGAAATATGCATCAAAACGAAGGAAATATGCATCAAAATGAAGTAAATATGCATAAAAATGAAGGAAATATGCACCAAAACGAAGGAAATGTTTCTCGTAATGAAGTAAATATGCATCAAAATGAATGAAATACGCATCGAAATGAAGTAAATATTCATCAAAATAAAGTAAATATACATCAAAACGAAGGAAATATGCATTATAATGAAGGAAATATGCATCGAATCGAAGGAAATATTGATCGTAATGAAGTAAATATGCATCAACATGAAGGAAATATGAATCGAAATAAAGGACATGTTGATCGTAGTGAAGTAAATATGCATCAAAATGAAGTAAATTTGAATCAAAACGAAGGAAATGTTGATCATAATAAAGTAAATATCCATCGAAATATAGTAAATATGCATAGAAACGAATGAAATGTGAATCATAATTTAGTAAATATGCATCAGAATAAAGTAAATATCAATCGAAACAAAAGAAATATGAATCGAAATGAAGTAAATATGTATAAAAATTTGAATCAAAATGAAGTAAATATGCATCGAAACAAGAAAATGAGCTTCAAAATGAAGTAAATATGCATCGAAACGAAAGAAATATGCATCAAAATGAAGAAAATATTGATCATAATGAGGTAAATATGCATCTAAATAAAATAAATAGCATCAAAATGAAGGAAATGTTGATCGTAATGAAGTAAATATCCATCAAAATGAAGTAAATATGTATCGAAACGAAGGAAATATTGATCGTAATGTAGTAAATATGCATCGAAATGACGGAAATATGCATCGAAACGAAGGAAATGTTGATCGTAATGAAGTAAATATGCATCAAAATGAAGAAAATATGCATCAAAATGAAGTAAATATGTATCAAAATGAAGGAAATATGAATCAAAACGAAGGACATGTTGATCGTAATGAAGTAAATATGAATCAAAATGAAGGAAATATACATCGAAATGAAGTAAATATGCATCAAAATGAAGTAAATATACATCAAAACAAAGGAAATATGCATCAAAATGAAGGAAATATGCACCTAATCGAAGGAAATGCTAATCTTAATGAAGTAAATATGCATCAAAATGAAGGAAATATTCATCGAAATGAAGTAAATATGCATCAAATGAAGTAAATATACATCAAAACGAAGGAAATAAGCATCAAAATTAAGGAAATATGCATCGAATCGAAGGAAATGTTGATCTTAATGAAGTAAATATGCATTAAATGAAGGAAATATGCATCAAAACGAAGGACATGTTGATCGTAGTGAAGTAAATATGTATCAAAATGAAGTAAATTTGCATCGAAACGAAAAAAATATTGATCGTAATGAAGTAAATATACATCAAAATGAAGAAAATATGCATCGAAACGAAAGAAATATGCATCAAAACGAATTAAATATGCATAATAATTTGAATCAAAATGAAGTAAATATGAATCGAAACGTGAAAATGAGCATCAAAATGAAGTAAATACGCGTCAAAATGAAAGAAATATGCATCGAAACGAAGGAAATGTTGATCGTAATGAGGTAATTATGCATCAAAATAATGTAAATAGGCATCGAAACGAAGAAAATGTTGATCGTGATGAAGTAAATATGCATCAAAATGATGTAAATATGCATCGAAACGAAGGAAATGTTGATCGTAATGAAGTAAAAATGTTGATCGTAATGAAGTAAATATGCATCAAAATGAAGGAAATAAGCATAAAAATTAAGTAAATATGCATCAAAATTAAAAAAATATGAATCAAAACGAAGGAAATGTTGATCGTAATGAAGTAAATATGTATCAAAATGAAGAAAATATGCATCAAAATGATGTAAATATACATCAAAACGAAGGAAATATGCATCGAATCTAAGGAAATGTTAATCGTAATAAAGGAAATATGCATCAAATGAAGGAAATATGCATCGAAACGAAGGAAATATTGACCGTAATGAAGTAAATATGCATCAAAATGAAGGAAATATGCATCAAAACGAAGGAAATATGCATCAAAATGAAGTAAATATGCATAAAAATGAAGGAAATATGCATCAAAACGAAGGAAATGTTTCTCGTAATGAAGTAAATATGCATCAACATGAAGGAAATATGAATCGAAATAAAGGACATGTTGATCGTAGTGAAGTAAATATGCATCAAAATGAAGTAAATTTGAATCAAAACGAAGGAAATGTTGATCATAATAAAGTAAATATCCATCGAAATATAGTAAATATGCATAGAAACGAATGAAATGTGAATCATAATTTAGTAAATATGCATCAGAATAAAGTAAATATCAATCGAAACAAAAGAAATATGCATCGAAATGAAGTAAATATGTATAAAAATTTGAATCAAAATGAAGTAAATATGCATCGAAACAAGAAAATGAGCTTCAAAATGAAGTAAATATGCATCGAAACGAAAGAAATATGCATCAAAACGAAGGAAATATTGATCATAATGAGGTAAATATGTATCAAAATAAAATAAATAGCATCAAAATGAAGGAAATGTTGATCGCAACGAAGTAAATATCCATCAAAATGAAGTAAATATGTATCGAAACGAAGGAAATATTGATCGTAATGTAGTAAATATGCATCGAAATGACGGAAATATGCATCGAAACGAAGGAAATGTTGATCGTAATGAAGTAAATATGCATCAAAATGAAGAAAATATCCATCAAAATGAAGTAAATATGTATCAAAATGAAGGAAATATGAATCAAAACGAAGGACATGTTGATCGTAATGAAGTAAATATGAATCAAAATGAAGGAAATATACATCGAAATGAAGTAAATATGCATCAAAATGAAGGAAATATGCACCTAATCGAAGGAAATGCTAATCTTAATGAAGTAAATATGCATCAAAATGAAGGAAATATTCATCGAAATGAAGTAAATATGCATCAAATGAAGTAAATATACATCAAAACGAAGGAAATAAGCATCAAAATTAAGGAAATATGCATCGAATCGAAGGAAATGTTGATCTTAATGAAGTAAATATGCATTAAATGAAGGAAATATGCATCAAAACGAAGGACATGTTGATCGTAGTGAAGTAAATATGTATCAAAATGAAGTAAATTTGCATCGAAACGAAAAAAATATTGATCGTAATGAAGTAAATATACATCAAAATGAAGAAAATATGCATCGAAACGAAAGAAATATACATCAAAACGAATTAAATATGCATAATAATTTGAATCAAAATGAAGTAAATATGAATCGAAACGTGAAAATGAGCATCAAAATGAAGTAAATACGCGTCAAAATGAAAGAAATATGCATCGAAACGAAGGAAATGTTGATCGTAATGAGGTAATTATGCATCAAAATAATGTAAATATGCATCGAAACGAAGAAAATGTTGATCGTGATGAACTAAATATGCATCAAAATGATGTAAATATGCATCGAAACGAAGGAAATGTTGATCGTAATGAAGTAAAAATGTTGATCGTAATGAAGTAAATATGCATCAAAATGAAGGAAATAAGCATAAAAATTAAGTAAATATGCATCAAAATTAAAAAAATATGAATCAAAACGAAGGAAATGTTGATCGTAATGAAGTAAATGTGTATCAAAATGAAGAATATATGCATCAAAATGATGTAAATATACATCAAAACGAAGGAAATATGCATCAAAATTAAGAAAATATGCATCGAATCTAAGGAAATGTTAATCGTAATAAAGGAAATATGCATCAAATGAAGGAAATATGCATCGAAACGAAGGAAATATTGACCGTAATGAAGTAAATATGCATCAAAATGAAGGAAATATGCATCAAAACGAAGGAAATATGCATCAAAATGAAGTAAATATGCATCAAAATGAAGGAAATATGCATCAAAACGAAGGAAATATGCATCAAAATGAAGTAAATATGCATAAAAATGAAGGAAATATGCATCAAAACGAAGGAAATGTTTCTCGTAATGAAGTAAATATGCATCAAAATGAATGAAATACGCATCGAAATGAAGTAAATATTCATCAAAATAAAGTAAATATACATCAAAACGAAGGAAATATGCATTATAATGAAGGAAATATGCATCGAATCGAAGGAAATATTGATCGTAATGAAGTAAATATGCATCAACATGAAGGAAATATGAATCGAAATAAAGGACATGTTGATCGTAGTGAAGTAAATATGCATCAAAATGAAGTAAATTTGAATCAAAACGAAGGAAATGTTGATCATAATAAAGTAAATATCCATCGAAATATAGTAAATATGCATAGAAACGAATGAAATGTGAATCATAATTTAGTAAATATGCATCAGAATAAAGTAAATATCAATCGAAACAAAAGAAATATGCATCGAAATGAAGTAAATATGTATAAAAATTTGAATCAAAATGAAGTAAATATGCATCGAAACAAGAAAATGAGCTTCAAAATGAAGTAAATATGCATCGAAACGAAAGAAATATGCATCAAAATGAAGAAAATATTGATCATAATGAGGTAAATATGCATCTAAATAAAATAAATAGCATCAAAATGAAGGAAATGTTGATCGTAATGAAGTAAATATCCATCAAAATGAAGTAAATATGTATCGAAACGAAGGAAATATTGATCGTAATGTAGTAAATATGCATCGAAATGACGGAAATATGCATCGAAACGAAGGAAATGTTGATCGTAATGAAGTAAATATGCATCAAAATGAAGAAAATATGCATCAAAATGAAGTAAATATGTATCAAAATGAAGGAAATATGAATCAAAACGAAGGACATGTTGATCGTAATGAAGTAAATATGAATCAAAATGAAGGAAATATACATCGAAATGAAGTAAATATGCATCAAAATGAAGTAAATATACATCAAAACAAAGGAAATATGCATCAAAATGAAGGAAATATGCACCTAATCGAAGGAAATGCTAATCTTAATGAAGTAAATATGCATCAAAATGAAGGAAATATTCATCGAAATGAAGTAAATATGCATCAAATGAAGTAAATATACATCAAAACGAAGGAAATAAACATCAAAATTAAGGAAATATGCATCGAATCGAAGGAAATGTTGATCTTAATGAAGTAAATATGCATTAAATGAAGGAAATATGCATCAAAACGAAGGACATGTTGATCGTAGTGAAGTAAATATGTATCAAAATGAAGTAAATTTGCATCGAAACGAAAAAAATATTGATCGTAATGAAGTAAATATACATCAAAATGAAGAAAATATGCATCGAAACGAAAGAAATATGCATCAAAACGAATTAAATATGCATAATAATTTGAATCAAAATGAAGTAAATATGAATCGAAACGTGAAAATGAGCATCAAAATGAAGTAAATACGCGTCAAAATGAAAGAAATATGCATCGAAACGAAGGAAATGTTGATCGTAATGAGGTAATTATGCATCAAAAAATTGTAAATATGCATCGAAACGAAGAAAATGTTGATCGTGATGAAGTAAATATGCATCAAAATGATGTAAATATGCATCGAAACGAAGGAAATGTTGATCGTAATGAAGTAAAAATGTTGATCGTAATGAAGTAAATATGCATCAAAATGAAGGAAATAAGCATAAAAATTAAGTAAATATGCATCAAAATTAAAAAAATATGAATCAAAACGAAGGAAATGTTGATCGTAATGAAGTAAATATGTATCAAAATGAAGAAAATATGCATCAAAATGATGTAAATATACATCAAAACGAAGGAAATATGCATCGAATCTAAGGAAATGTTAATCGTAATAAAGGAAATATGCATCAAATGAAGGAAATATGCATCGAAACGAAGGAAATATTGACCGTAATGAAGTAAATATGCATCAAAATGAAGGAAATATGCATCAAAACGAAGGAAATATGCATCAAAATGAAGTAAATATGCATAAAAATGAAGGAAATATGCATCAAAACGAAGGAAATGTTTCTCGTAATGAAGTAAATATGCATCAAAATGAATGAAATACGCATCGAAATGAAGTAAATATTCATCAAAATTAAGTAAATATGCATCAAAACGAAGGAAATATGCATCATAATGAAGGAAATATACATCGAATCGAAGGAAATGTTGATCGTAATGAAGTAAATATGCATCAACATGAAGGAAATATGAATCGAAATAAAGGACATGTTGATCGTAGTGAAGTAAATATGCATCAAAATGAAGTAAATTTGAATCAAAACGAAGGAAATGTTGATCATAATAAAGTAAATATCCATCGAAATATAGTAAATATGCATAGAAACGAATGAAATGTGAATCATAATTTAGTAAATATGCATCAGAATAAAGTAAATATCAATCGAAACAAAAGAAATATGCATCGAAATGAAGTAAATATGTATAAAAATTTGAATCAAAATGAAGTAAATATGCATCGAAACAAGAAAATGAGCTTCAAAATGAAGTAAATATGCATCGAAACGAAAGAAATATGCATCAAAACGAAGGAAATATTGATCATAATGAGGTAAATATGTATCAAAATAAAATAAATAGCATCAAAATGAAGGAAATGTTGATCGCAACGAAGTAAATATCCATCAAAATGAAGTAAATATGTATCGAAACGAAGGAAATATTGATCGTAATGTAGTAAATATGCATCGAAATGACGGAAATATGCATCGAAACGAAGGAAATGTTGATCGTAATGAAGTAAATATGCATCAAAATGAAGAAAATATCCATCAAAATGAAGTAAATATGTATCAAAATGAAGGAAATATGAATCAAAACGAAGGACATGTTGATCGTAATGAAGTAAATATAAATCAAAATGAAGGAAATATACATCGAAATGAAGTAAATATGCATCAAAATGAAGGAAATATGCACCTAATCGAAGGAAATGCTAATCTTAATGAAGTAAATATGCATCAAAATGAAGGAAATATTCATCGAAATGAAGTAAATATGCATCAAATGAAGTAAATATACATCAAAACGAAGGAAATAAGCATCAAAATTAAGGAAATATGCATCGAATCGAAGGAAATGTTGATCTTAATGAAGTAAATATGCATTAAATGAAGGAAATATGCATCAAAACGAAGGACATGTTGATCGTAGTGAAGTAAATATGTATCAAAATGAAGTAAATTTGCATCGAAACGAAAAAAATATTGATCGTAATGAAGTAAATATACATCAAAATGAAGAAAATATGCATCGAAACGAAAGAAATATACATCAAAACGAATTAAATATGCATAATAATTTGAATCAAAATGAAGTAAATATGAATCGAAACGTGAAAATGAGCATCAAAATGAAGTAAATACGCGTCAAAATGAAAGAAATATGCATCGAAACGAAGGAAATGTTGATCGTAATGAGGTAATTATGCATCAAAATAATGTAAATATGCATCGAAACGAAGAAAATGTTGATCGTGATGAAGTAAATATGCATCAAAATGATGTAAATATGCATCGAAACGAAGGAAATGTTGATCGTAATGAAGTAAAAATGTTGATCGTAATGAAGTAAATATGCATCAAAATGAAGGAAATAAGCATAAAAATTAAGTAAATATGCATCAAAATTAAAAAAATATGAATCAAAACGAAGGAAATGTTGATCGTAATGAAGTAAATGTGTATCAAAATGAAGAATATATGCATCAAAATGATGTAAATATACATCAAAACGAAGGAAATATGCATCAAAATTAAGAAAATATGCATCGAATCTAAGGAAATGTTAATCGTAATAAAGGAAATATGCATCAAATGAAGGAAATATGCATCGAAACGAAGGAAATATTGACCGTAATGAAGTAAATATGCATCAAAATGAAGGAAATATGCATCAAAACGAAGGAAATATGCATCAAAATGAAGTAAATATGCATAAAAATGAAGGAAATATGCATCAAAACGAAGGAAATGTTTCTCGTAATGAAGTAAATATGCATCAAAATGAATGAAATACGCATCGAAATGAAGTAAATATTCATCAAAATAAAGTAAATATACATCAAAACGAAGGAAATATGCATGATAATGAAGGAAATATGCATCGAATCGAAGGAAATATTGATCGTAATGAAGTAAATATGCATCAACATGAAGGAAATATGAATCGAAATAAAGGACATGTTGATCGTAGTGAAGTAAATATGCATCAAAATGAAGTAAATTTGAATCAAAACGAAGGAAATGTTGATCATAATAAAGTAAATATCCATCGAAATATAGTAAATATGCATAGAAACGAATGAAATGTGAATCATAATTTAGTAAATATGCGTCAGAATAAAGTAAATATCAATCGAAACAAAAGAAATATGCATCGAAATGAAGTAAATATGTATAAAAATTTGAATCAAAATGAAGTAAATATGCATCGAAACAAGAAAATGAGCTTCAAAATGAAGTAAATATGCATCGAAACGAAAGAAATATGCATCAAAATGAAGGAAATATTGATCATAATGAGGTAAATATGCATCTAAATAAAATAAATAGCATCAAAATGAAGGAAATGTTGATCGTGACGAAGTAAATATCCATCAAAATGAAGTAAATATGTATCGAAACGAAGGAAATATTGATCGTAATGTAGTAAATATGCATCGAAATGACGGAAATATGCATCGAAACGAAGGAAATGTTGATCGTAATGAAGTAAATATGCATCAAAATGAAGAAAATATGCATCAAAATGAAGTAAATTTGTATCAAAATGAAGGAAATATGAATCAAAACGAAGGACATGTTGATCGTAATGAAGTAAATATGAATCAAAATGAAGGAAATATACATCGAAATGAAGTAAATATGCATCAAAATGAAGTAAATATACATCAAAACAAAGGAAATATGCATCAAAATGAAGGAAATATGCACCTAATCGAAGGAAATGCTAATCTTAATGAAGTAAATATGCATCAAAATGAAGGAAATATTCATCGAAATGAAGTAAATATGCATCAAATGAAGTAAATATACATCAAAATGAAGGAAATAAGCATCAAAATTAAGGAAATATGCATCGAATCGAAGGAAATGTTGATCTTAATGAAGTAAATATGCATTAAATGAAGGAAATATGCATCAAAACGAAGGACATGTTGATCGTAGTGAAGTAAATATGTATCAAAATGAAGTAAATTTGCATCGAAACGAAAAAAATATTGATCGTAATGAAGTAAATATACATCAAAATGAAGAAAATATGCATCGAAACGAAAGAAATATGCATCAAAACGAATTAAATATGCATAATAATTTGAATCAAAATGAAGTAAATATGAATCGAAACGTGAAAATGAGCATCAAAATGAAGTAAATACGCGTCAAAATGAAAGAAATATGCATCGAAACGAAGGAAATGTTGATTGTAATGAGGTAATTATGCATCAAAATAATGTAAATATGCATCGAAACGAAGAAAATGTTGATCGTGATGAAGTAAATATGCATCAAAATGATGTAAATATGCATCGAAACGAAGGAAATGTTGATCGTAATGAAGTAAAAATGTTGATCGTAATGAAGTAAATATGCATCAAAATGAAGGAAATAAGCATAAAAATTAAGTAAATATGCATCAAAATTAAAAAAATATGAATCAAAACGAAGGAAATGTTGATCGAAATGAAGTAAATATGTATCAAAATGAAGAAAATATGCATCAAAATGATGTAAATATACATCAAAACGAAGGAAATATGCATCGAATCTAAGGAAATGTTAATCGTAATAAAGGAAGTATGCATCAAATGAAGGAAATATGCATCGAAACGAAGGAAATATTGACCGTAATGAAGTAAATATGCATCAAAATGAAGGAAATATGCATCAAAACGAAGGAAATATGCATCAAAATGAAGTAAATATGCATAAAAATGAAGGAAATATGCATCAAAACGAAGGAAATGTTTCTCGTAATGAAGTAAATATGCATCAAAATGAATGAAATACGCATCGAAATGAAGTAAATATTCATCAAAATAAAGTAAATATACCTCAAAACGAAGGAAATATGCATCATAATGAAGGAAATATGCATCGAATCAAAGGAAATGTTGATCGTAATGAAGTAAATATGCATCAACATGAAGGAAATATGAATCGAAATAAAGGACATGTTGATCGTAGTGAAGTAAATATGCATCAAAATGAAGTAAATTTGAATCAAAACGAAGGAAATTTTGATCATAATAAAGTAAATATCCATCGAAATATAGTAAATATGCATAGAAACGAATGAAATGTGAATCATAATTTAGTAAATATGCATCAGAATAAAGTAAATATCAATCGGAACAAAAGAAATATGCATCGAAATGAAGTAAATATGTATAAAAATTTGAGTCAAAATGAAGTAAATATGCATCGAAACAAGAAAATGAGCTTCAAAATGAAGTAAATATGCATCGAAACGAAAGAAATATGCATCAAAACGAAGGAAATATTGATCATAATGAGGTAAATATGCATCAAAATAAAATAAATAGCATCAAAATGAAGGAAATGTTGATCGTAATGAAGTAAATATCCATCAAAATGAAGTAAATATGTATCGAAACGAAGGAAATATTGATCGTAATGTAGTAAATATGCATCGAAATGACGGAAATATGCATCGAAACGAAGGAAATGTTGATCGTAATGAAGTAAGTATGCATCAAAATGAAGAAAATATGCATCAAAATGAAGTAAATATGTATCAAAATGAAGGAAATATGAATCAAAACGAAGGATATGTTAATCGTAATGAAGTAAATATGAATCAAAATGAAGGAAATATACATCGAAATGAAGTAAATATGCATCAAAATGAAGTAAATATACATCAAAACAAAGGAAATATGCATCAAAATGAAGGAAATATGCACCTAATCGAAGGAAATGGTAATCTTAATGAAGTAAATATGCATCAAAATGAAGGAAATATTCATCGAAATGAAGTAAATATGCATCAAATGAAGTAAATATACATCAAAACGAAGGAAATAAGCATCAAAATTAAGGAAATATGCATCGAATCGAAGGAAATGTTGATCTTAATGAAGTAAATATGCATTAAATGAAGGAAATATGCATCAAAACGAAGGACATGTTGATCGTAGTGAAGTAAATATGTATCAAAATGAAGTAAATTTGCATCGAAACGAAAAAAATATTGATCGTAATGAAGTAAATATACATCAAAATGAAGAAAATATGCATCGAAACGAAATAAATATGCATCAAAACGAGTTAAATATGCATAATAATTTGAATCAAAATGAAGTAAATATGAATCGAAACGTGAAAATGAGCATCAAAATGAAGTAAATACGCGTCAAAATGAAAGAAATATGCATCGAAACGAAGGAAATGTTGATCGTAATGAGGTAATTATGCATCAAAATAATGTAAATATGCATCGAAACGAAGAAAATGTTGATCGTGATGAAGTAAATATGCATCAAAATGATGTAAATATGCATCGAAACGAAGGAAATGTTGATCGTAATGAAGTAAAAATGTTGATCGTAATGAAGTAAATATGCATCAAAATGAAGGAAATAAGCATAAAAATTAAGTAAATATGCATCAAAATTAAAAAAATATGAATCAAAACGAAGGAAATGTTGATCGTAATGAAGTAAATATGTATCAAAATGAAGAAAATATGCATCAAAATTATGTAAATATACATCAAAACGAAGGAAATATGCATCAAAATTAAGAAAATATGCATCGAATCTAAGGAAATGTTAATCGTAATAAAGGAAATATGCATCAAATGAAGGAAATATGCATCGAAACGAAGGAAATATTGACCGTAATGAAGTAAATATGCATCAAAATGAAGGAAATATGCATCAAAACGAAGGAAATATGCATCAAAATGAAGTAAATATGCATAAAAATGAAGGAAATATGCATCAAAACGAAGGAAATGTTTCTCGTAATGAAGTAAATATGCATCAAAATTAATGAAATACGCATCAAAATGAAGTAAATATTCATCAAAATAAAGTAAATATACATCAAAACGAAGGAAATATGCATCATAATGAAGGAAATATGCATCGAATCGAAGGAAATGTTGATCGTAATGAAGTAAATATGCATCAACATGAAGAAAATATGAATCGAAATAAAGGACATGTTGATCGTAGTGAAGTTAAATATGCATCAAAATGAAGAAAATTTGAATCAAAACGAAGGAAATGTTGATCATAATAAAGTAAATATCCATCGAAATATAGTAAATATGCATAGAAACGAATGAAATGTGAATCATAATTTAGTAAATATGCATCAGAATAAAGTAAATATCAATCGAAACAAAAGAAATATGCATCGAAATGAACTAAATATGTATAAAAATTTGAATCAAAATGAAGTAAATATGCATCGAAACAAGAAAATGAGCTTCAAAATGAAGTAAATATGCATCGAAACGAAAGAAATATGCATCAAAACGAAGGAAATATTGATCATAATGAGGTAAATATGCATCAAAATAAAATAAATAGCATCAAAATGAAGGAAATGTTGATCGTAATGAAGTAAATATCCATCAAAATGAAGTAAATATGTATCGAAACGAAGGAAATATTGATCGTAATGTAGTAAATATGCATCGAAATGACGGAAATATGCATCGAAACGAAGGAAATGTTGATCGTAATGAAGTAAATATGCATCAAAATGAAGAAAATATGCATCAAAATGAAGTAAATATTTATCAAAATGAAGGAAATATGAATCAAAACGAAGGACATGTTGATCGTAATGAAGTAAATATTAATCAAAATGAAGGAAATATACATCGAAATGAAGTAAATATGCATCAAAATGAAGTAAATATACATCAAAACAAAGGAAATATGCATCAAAATGAAGGAAATATGCACCTAATCGAAGGAAATGCTAATCTTAAAGAAGCAAATATGCATCAAAATGAAGGAAATATTCATCGAAATGAAGTAAATATGCATCAAATGAAGTAAATATACATCAAAACGAAGGAAATAAGCATCAAAATTAAGGAAATATGCATCGAATCGAAGGAAATGTTGATCTTAATGAAGTAAATATGCATTAAATGAAGGAAATATGCATCAAAACGAAGGACATGTTGATCGTAGTGAAGTAAATATGTATCAAAATGAAGTAAATTTGCATCGAAACGAAAAAAATATTGATCGTAATGAAGTAAATATACATCAAAATGAAGAAAATATGCATCGAAACGAAAGAAATATGCATCAAAACGAATTAAATATGCATAATAATTTGAATCAAAATGAAGTAAATATGAATCGAAACGTGAAAATGAGCATCAAAATGAAGTAAATACGCGTCAAAATGAAAGAAATATGCATCGAAACGATGGAAATGTTGATCGTAATGAGGTAATTATGCATCAAAATAATGTAAATATGCATCGAAACGAAGAAAATGTTGATCGTGATGAAGTAAATATGCATCAAAATGATGTAAATATGCATCGAAACGAAGGAAATGTTGATCGTAATGAAGTAAAAATGTTGATCGTAATGAAGTAAATATGCATCAAAATGAAGGAAATAAGCATAAAAATTTAGTAAATATGCATCAAAATTAAAAAAATATGAATCAAAACGAAGGAAATGTTGATCGTAATGAAGTAAATATGTATCAAAATGAAGAAAATATGCATCAAAATGATGTAAATATACATCAAAACGAAGGAAATATGCATCAAAATTAAGAAAATATGCATCGAATCGAAGGAAATGTTAATCGTAATAAAGGAAATATGCATCAAATGAAGGAAATATGCATCAAAACTAAGGAAATATTGACCGTAATGAAGTAAATATGCATCAAAATGAAGGAAATATGCATCAAAACGAAGGAAATATGCATCAAAATGAAGTAAATATGCATAAAAATGAAGGAAATATGCATCAAAACGAAGGAAATGTTTCTCGTAATTAAGTAAATATGCATCAAAATGAATGAAATACGCATCGAAATGAAGTAAATATTCATCAAAATAAAGTAAATATACATCAAAACGAAGGAAATATGCATCATAATGAAGGAAATATGCATCGAATCAAAGGAAATGTTGATCGTAATGAAGTAAATATGCATCAACATGAAGGAAATATGAATCGAAATAAA
The DNA here is from genome assembly GCA_023678885.1 of Pogostemon cablin. Taxonomy (NCBI): domain Eukaryota; kingdom Viridiplantae; phylum Streptophyta; class Magnoliopsida; order Lamiales; family Lamiaceae; genus Pogostemon; species Pogostemon cablin. The sequence goes on from JAHCLQ010000811.1 coordinate 96,824, forward strand.
GGACATGTTGATCGTAGTGAAGTAAATATGCATCAAAATGAAGTAAATTTGAATCAAAACGAAGGAAATGTTGATCATAATAAAGTAAATATCCATCGAAATATAGTAAATATGCATAGAAACGAATGAAATGTGAATCATAATTTAGTAAATATGCATCAGAATAAAGTAAATATCAATCGGAACAAAAGAAATATGCATCGAAATGAAGTAAATATGTATAAAAATTTGAATCAAAATGAAGTAAATATGCATCGAAACAAGAAAATGAGCTTCAAAATGAAGTAAATATGCATCGAAACGAAAGAAATATGCATCAAAACGAAGGAAATATTGATCATAATGAGGTAAATATGCATCAAAATAAAATAAATAGCATCAAAATGAAGGAAATGTTGATCGTAATGAAGTAAATATCCATCAAAATGAAGTAAATATGTATCGAAACGAAGGAAATATTGATCGTAATGTAGTAAATATGCATCGAAATGACGGAAATATGCATCGAAACGAAGGAAATGTTGATCGTAATGAAGTAAATATGCATCAAAATGAAGAAAATATGCATCAAAATGAAGTAAATATGTATCAAAATGAAGGAAATATGAATCAAAACGAAGGACATGTTGATCGTAATGAAGTAAATATGAATCAAAATGAAGGAAATATACATCGAAATGAAGTAAATATGCATCAAAATGAAGGAAATATGCACCTAATCGAAGGAAATGCTAATCTTAATGAAGTAAATATGCATCAAAATGAAGGAAATATTCATCGAAATGAAGTAAATATGCATCAAATGAAGTAAATATACATCAAAACGAAGGAAATAAGCATCAAAATTAAGGAAATATGCATCGAATCGAAGGAAATGTTGATCTTAATGAAGTAAATATGCATTAAATGAAGGAAATATGCATCAAAACGAAGGACATGTTGATCGTAGTGAAGTAAATATGTATCAAAATGAAGTAAATTTGCATCGAAACGAAAAAAATATTGATCGTAATGAAGTAAATATACATCAAAATGAAGAAAATATGCATCGAAACGAAAGAAATATACATCAAAACGAATTAAATATGCATAATAATTTGAATCAAAATGAAGTAAATATGAATCGAAACGTGAAAATGAGCATCAAAATGAAGTAAATACGCGTCAAAATGAAAGAAATATGCATCGAAACGAAGGAAATGTTGATCGTAATGAGGTAATTATGCATCAAAATAATGTAAATATGCATCGAAACGAAGAAAATGTTGATCGTGATGAAGTAAATATGCATCAAAATGATGTAAATATGCATCGAAACGAAGAAAATGTTGATCGTAATGAAGTAAACATGTTGATCGTAATGAAGTAAATATGCATCAAAATGAAGGAAATAAGCATAAAAATTTAGTAAATATGCATCAAAATTAAAAAAATATGAATCAAAACGAAGGAAATGTTGATCGTAATGAAGTAAATATGTATCAAAATGAAGAAAATATGCATCAAAATGATGTAAATATACATCAAAACGAAGGAAATATGCATCGAATCTAAGGAAATGTTAATCGTAATAAAGGAAATATGCATCAAATGAAGGAAATATGCATAGAAACGAAGGAAATATTGACCGTAATGAAGTAAATATGCATCAAAATGAAGGAAATATGCATCAAAACGAAGGAAATATGCATCAAAATGAAGTAAATATGCATAAAAATGAAGGAAATATGCATCAAAACGAAGGAAATGTTTCTCGTAATGAAGTAAATATGCATCAAAATGAATGAAATACGCATCGAAATGAAGTAAATATTCATCAAAATAAAGTAAATATACCTCAAAACGAAGGAAATATGCATCATAATGAAGGAAATATGCATCGAATCAAAGGAAATGTTGATCGTAATGAAGTAAATATGCATCAACATGAAGGAAATATGAATCGAAATAAAGGACATGTTGATCGTAGTGAAGTAAATATGCATCAAAATGAAGTAAATTTGAATCAAAACGAAGGAAATTTTGATCATAATAAAGTAAATATCCATCGAAATATAGTAAATATGCATAGAAACGAATGAAATGTGAATCATAATTTAGTAAATATGCATCAGAATAAAGTAAATATCAATCGGAACAAAAGAAATATGCATCGAAATGAAGTAAATATGTATAAAAATTTGAATCAAAATGAAGTAAATATGCATCGAAACAAGAAAATGAGCTTCAAAATGAAGTAAATATGCATCGAAACGAAAGAAATATGCATCAAAACGAAGGAAATATTGATCATAATGAGGTAAATATGCATCAAAATAAAATAAATAGCATCAAAATGAAGGAAATGTTGATCATAATGAAGTAAATATCCATCAAAATGAAGTAAATATGTATCGAAACGAAGGAAATATTGATCGTAATGTAGTAAATATGCATCGAAATGACGGAAATATGCATCGAAACGAAGGAAATGTTGATCGTAATGAAGTAAGTATGCATCAAAATGAAGAAAATATGCATCAAAATGAAGTAAATATGTATCAAAATGAAGGAAATATGAATCAAAACGAAGGACATGTTGATCGTAATGAAGTAAATATGAATCAAAATGAAGGAAATATACATCGAAATGAAGTAAATATGCATCAAAATGAAGTAAATATACATCAAAACAAAGGAAATATGCATCAAAATGAAGGAAATATGCACCTAATCGAAGGAAATGGTAATCTTAATGAAGTAAATATGCATCAAAATGAAGGAAATATTCATCGAAATGAAGTAAATATGCATCAAATGAAGTAAATATACATCAAAACGAAGGAAATAAGCATCAAAATTAAGGAAATATGCATCGAATCGAAGGAAATGTTGATCTTAATGAAGTAAATATGCATTAAATGAAGGAAATATGCATCAAAACGAAGGACATGTTGATCGTAGTGAAGTAAATATGTATCAAAATGAAGTAAATTTGCATCGAAACGAAAAAAATATTGATCGTAATGAAGTAAATATACATCAAAATGAAGAAAATATGCATCGAAACGAAATAAATATGCATCAAAATGAATTAAATATGCATAATAATTTGAATCAAAATGAAGTAAATATGAATCGAAACGTGAAAATGAGCATCAAAATGAAGTAAATACGCGTCAAAATGAAAGAAATATGCATCGAAACGAAGGAAATGTTGATCGTAATGAGGTAATTATGCATCAAAATAATGTAAATATGCATCGAAACGAAGAAAATGTTGATCGTGATGAAGTAAATATGCATCAAAATGATGTAAATATGCATCGAAACGAAGGAAATGTTGATCGTAATGAAGTAAAAATGTTGATCGTAATGAAGTAAATATGCATCAAAATGAAGGAAATAAGCATAAAAATTAAGTAAATATGCATCAAAATTAAAAAAATATGAATCAAAACGAAGGAAATGTTGATCGTAATGAAGTAAATATGTATCAAAATGAAGAAAATATGCATCAAAATGATGTAAATATACATCAAAACGAAGGAAATATGCATCAAAATTAAGAAAATATGCATCGAATCGAAGGAAATGTTAATCGTAATAAAGGAAATATGCATCAAATGAAGGAAATATGCATCGAAACTAAGGAAATATTGACCGTAATGAAGTAAATATGCATCAAAATGAAGGAAATATGCATCAAAACGAAGGAAATATGCATCAAAATGAAGTAAATATGCATAAAAATGAAGGAAATATGCATCAAAACGAAGGAAATGTTTCTCGTAATGAAGTAAATATGCATCAAAATGAATGAAATACGCATCGAAATGAAGTAAATATTCATCAAAATAAAGTAAATATACATCAAAACGAAGGAAATATGCATCATAATGAAGGAAATATGCATCGAATCAAAGGAAATGTTGATCGTAATGAAGTAAATATGCATCAACATGAAGGAAATATGAATCGAAATAAAGGACATGTTGATCGTAGTGAAGTAAATATGCATCAAAATGAAGAAAATTTGAATCAAAACGAAGGAAATGTTGATCATAATAAAGTAAATATCCATCGAAATATAGTAAATATGCATAGAAACGAATGAAATGTGAATCATAATTTAGTAAATATGCATCAGAATAAAGTAAATATCAATCGGAACAAAAGAAATATGCATCGAAATGAAGTAAATATGTATAAAAATTTGAATCAAAATGAAGTAAATATGCATCGAAACAAGAAAATGAGCTTCAAAATGAAGTAAATATGCATCGAAACGAAAGAAATATGCATCAAAACGAAGGAAATATTGATCATAATGAGGTAAATATGCATCAAAATAAAATAAATAGCATCAAAATGAAGGAAATGTTGATCGTAATGAAGTAAATATCCATCAAAATGAAGTAAATATGTATCGAAACGAAGGAAATATTGATCGTAATGTAGTAAATATGCATCGAAATGACGGAAATATGCATCGAAACGAAGGAAATGTTGATCGTAATGAAGTAAATATGCATCAAAATGAAGAAAATATGCATCAAAATGAAGTAAATATGTATCAAAATGAAGGAAATATGAATCAAAAAAAAGGACATGTTGATCGTAATGAAGTAAATATGAATCAAAATGAAGGAGATATACATCGAAATGAAGTAAATATGCATCAAAATGAAGTAAATATACATCAAAACAAAGGAAATATGCATCAAAATGAAGGAAATATGCACCTAATTGAAGGAAATGGTAATCTTAATGAAGTAAATATGCATCAAAATGAAGGAAATATTCATCGAAATGAAGTAAATATGCATCAAATGAAGTAAATATACATCAAAACGAAGGAAATAAGCATCAAAATTAAGGAAATATGCATCGAATCGAAGGAAATGTTGATCTTAATGAAGTAAATATGTATTAAATGAAGGAAATATGCATCAAAACGAAGGACATGTTGATCGTAGTGAAGTAAATATGTATCAAAATGAAGTAAATTTGCATCGAAACGAAAAAAATATTGATCGTAATGAAGTAAATATACATCAAAATGAAGAAAATATGCATCGAAACGAAAGAAATATACATCAAAACGAATTAAATATGCATAATAATTTGAATCAAAATGAAGTAAATATGAATCGAAACGTGAAAATGAGCATCAAAATGAAGTAAATACGCGTCAAAATGAAAGAAATATGCATCGAAACGAAGGAAATGTTGATCGTAATGAGGTAATTACGCATCAAAATAATGTAAATATGCATCGAAACGAAGAAAATGTTGATCGTGATGAAGTAAATATGCATCAAAATGATGTAAATATGCATCGAAACGAAGGAAATGTTGATCGTAATGAAGTAAAAATGTTGATCGTAATGAAGTAAATATGCATCAAAATGAAGGAAATAAGCATAAAAATTAAGTAAATATGCATCAAAATTAAAAAAATATGAATCAAAACGAAGGAAATGTTGATCGTAATGAAGTAAATATGTATCAAAATGAAGAAAATATGCATCAAAATGATGTAAATATACATCAAAACGAAGAAAATATGCATCAAAATTAAGAAAATATGCATCGAATCGAAGGAAATGTTAATCGTAATAAAGGAAATATGCATCAAATGAAGGAAATATGCATCGAAACTAAGGAAATATTGATCGTAATGAAGTAAATATGCATCAAAATGAAGGAAATATGCATCAAAACGAAGGAAATATGCATCAAAATGAAGTAAATATGCATAAAAATGAAGGAAATATGCATCAAAACGAAGGAAATGTTTCTCGTAATGAAGTAAATATGCATCAAAATGAATGAAATACGCATCGAAATGAAGTAAATATTCATCAAAATAAAGTAAATATACATCAAAACGAAGGAAATATGCATCATAATGAAGGAAATATGCATCGAATCAAAGGAAATGTTGATCGTAATGAAGTAAATATGCATCAACATGAAGGAAATATGAATCGAAATAAAGGACATGTTGATCGTAGTGAAGTAAATATGCATCAAAATGAAGTAAATTTGAATCAAAACGAAGGAAATGTTGATCATAATAAAGTAAATATCCATCGAACTATAGTAAATATGCATAGAAACGAATGAAATGTGAATCATAATTTAGTAAATATGCATCAGAATAAAGTAAATATCAATCGGAACAAAAGAAATATGCATCGAAATGAAGTAAATATGTATAAAAATTTGAATCAAAATGAAGTAAATATGCATCGAAACAAGAAAATGAGCTTCAAAATGAAGTAAATATGCATCGAAACGAAAGAAATATGCATCAAAACGAAGGAAATATTGATCATAATGAGGTAAATATGCATCAAAATAAAATAAATAGCATCAAAATGAAGGAAATGTTGATCGTAATGAAGTAAATATCCATCAAAATGAAGTAAATATGTATCGAAACGAAGGAAATATTGATCGTAATGTAGTAAATATGCATCGAAATGACGGAAATATGCATCGAAACGAAGGAAATGTTGATCGTAATGAAGTAAATATGCATCAAAATGAAGAAAATATGCATCAAAATGAAGTAAATATGTATCAAAATGAAGGAAATATGAATCAAAACGAAGGACATGTTGATCGTAATGAAGTAAATATGAATCAAAATGAAGGAAATATACATCGAAATGAAGTAAATATGCATCAAAATGAAGTAAATATACATCAAAACAAAGGAAATATGCATCAAAATGAAGGAAATATGCACCTAATCGAAGGAAATGCTAATCTTAATGAAGTAAATATGCATCAAAATGAAGGAAATATTCATCGAAATGAAGTAAATATGCATCAAATGAAGTAAATATACATCAAAACGAAGGAAATAAGCATCAAAATTAAGGAAATATGCATCGAATCGAAGGAAATGTTGATCTTAATGAAGTAAATATGCATTAAATGAAGGAAATATGCATCAAAACGAAGGACATGTTGATCGTAGTGAAGTAAATATGTATCAAAATGAAGTAAATTTGCATCGAAACGAAAAAAATATTGATCGTAATGAAGTAAATATACATCAAAATGAAGAAAATATGCATCGAAACGAAAGAAATATGCATCAAAACGAATTAAATATGCATAATAATTTGAATCAAAATGAAGTAAATATGAATCGAAACGTGAAAATGAGCATCAAAATGAAGTAAATACGCGTCAAAATGAAAGAAATATGCATCGAAACGAAGGAAATGTTGATCGTAATGAGGTAATTATGCATCAAAATAATGTAAATATGCATCGAAACGAAGAAAATGTTGATCGTGATGAAGTAAATATGCATCAAAATGATGTAAATATGCATCGAAACGAAGGAAATGTTGATCGTAATGAAGTAAAAATGTTGATCGTAATGAAGTAAATATGCATCAAAATGAAGGAAATAAGCATAAAAATTAAGTAAATATGCATCAAAATTAAAAAAATATGAATCAAAACGAAGGAAATGTTGATCGTAATGAAGTAAATATGTATCAAAATGAAGAAAATATGCATCAAAATGATGTAAATATACATCAAAACGAAGGAAATATGCATCAAAATTAAGAAAATATGCATCGAATCGAAGGAAATGTTAATCGTAATAAAGGAAATATGCATCAAATGAAGGAAATATGCATCGAAACGAAGGAAATATTGACCGTAATGAAGTAAATATGCATCAAAATGAAGGAAATATGCATCAAAACGAAGGAAATATGCATCAAAATGAAGTAAATATGCATAAAAATGAAGGAAATATGCATCAAAACGAAGGAAATGTTTCTCGTAATGAAGTAAATATGCATCAAAATGAATGAAATACGCATCGAAATGAAGTAAATATTCATCAAAATTAAGTAAATATGCATCAAAACGAAGGAAATATGCATCATAATGAAGGAAATATACATCGAATCGAAGGAAATGTTGATCGTAATGAAGTAAATATGCATCAACATGAAGGAAATATGAATCGAAATAAAGGACATGTTGATCGTAGTGAAGTAAATATGCATCAAAATGAAGTAAATTTGAATCAAAACGAAGGAAATGTTGATCATAATAAAGTAAATATCCATCGAAATATAGTAAATATGCATAGAAACGAATGAAATGTGAATCATAATTTAGTAAATATGCATCAGAATAAAGTAAATATCAATCGAAACAAAAGAAATATGCATCGAAATGAAGTAAATATGTATAAAAATTTGAATCAAAATGAAGTAAATATGCATCGAAACAAGAAAATGAGCTTCAAAATGAAGTAAATATGCATCGAAACGAAAGAAATATGCATCAAAACGAAGGAAATATTGATCATAATGAGGTAAATATGCATCAAAATAAAATAAATAGCATCAAAATGAAGGAAATGTTGATCGTAATGAAGTAAATATCCATCAAAATGAAGTAAATATGTATCGAAACGAAGGAAATATTGATCGTAATGTAGTAAATATGCATCGAAATGACGGAAATATGCATCGAAACGAAGGAAATGTTGATCGTAATGAAGTAAATATGCATCAAAATGAAGAAAATAGGCATCAAAATGAAGTAAATATGTATCAAAATGAAGGAAATATGAATCAAAACGAAGGACATGTTGATCGTAATGAAGTAAATATGAATCAAAATGAAAGAAATATACATCGAAATGAAGTAAATATGCATCAAAATGAAGTAAATATACATCAAAACAAAGGAAATATGCATCAAAATGAAGGAAATATGCACCTAATCGAAGGAAATGCTAATCTTAATGAAGTAAATATGCATCAAAATGAAGGAAATATTCATCGAAATGAAGTAAATATGCATCAAATGAAGTAAATATACATCAAAACGAAGGAAATAAGCATCAAAATTAAGGAAATATGCATCGAATCGAAGGAAATGTTGATCTTAATGAAGTAAATATGCATTAAATGAAGGAAATATGCATCAAAACGAAGGACATGTTGATCGTAGTGAAGTAAATATGTATCAAAATGAAGTAAATTTGCATCGAAACGAAAAAAATATTGATCGTAATGAAGTAAATATACATCAAAATGAAGAAAATATGCATCGAAACGAAAGAAATATGCATCAAAATGAATTAAATATGCATAATAATTTAAATCAAAATGAAGTAAATATGAATCGAAACGTGAAAATGAGCATCAAAATGAAGTAAATACGCGTCAAAATGAAAGAAATATGCATCGAAACGAAGGAAATGTTGATCGTAATGAGGTAATTATGCATCAAAATAATGTAAATATGCATCGAAACGAAGAAAATGTTGATCGTGATGAAGTAAATATGCATCAAAATGATGTAAATATGCATCGAAACGAAGGAAATGTTGATCGTAATGAAGTAAAAATATTGATCGTAATGAAATAAATATGCATCAAAATGAAGGAAATAAGCATAAAAATTAAGTAAATATGCATCAAAATTAAAAAATATGAATCAAAACGAAGAAAATGTTGATCGTAATGAAGTAAATATGTATCAAAATGAAGAAAATATGCATCAAAAAGATGTAAATATACATCAAAACGAAGGAAATATGCATCAAAATTAAGAAAATATGCATCGAATCGAAGGAAATGTTAATCGTAATAAAGGAAATATGCATCAAATGAAGGAAATATGCATCGAAACGAACGAAATATTGACCGTAATGAAGTAAATATGCATCAAAATGAAGGAAATATGCATCAAAACGAAGGAAATATGCATCAAAATGAAGTAAATATGCATAAAAATGAAGGAAATATGCATCAAAACGAAGGAAATGTTTCTCGTAATGAAGTAAATATGCATCAAAATGAATGAAATACGCATCGAAATGAAGTAAATATTCATCAAAATAAAGTAAATATACATCAAAACGAAGGAAATATGCATCATAATGAAGGAAATATGCATCGAATCGAAGGAAATGTTGATCGTAATGAAGTAAATATGCATCAACATGAAGGAAATATGAATCGAAATAAAGGACATGTTGATCGTAGTGAAGTAAATATGCATCAAAATGAAGTAAATTTGAATCAAAACGAAGGAAATGTTGCTCATAATAAAGTAAATATCCATCGAAATATAGTAAATATGCATAGAAACGAATGAAATGTGAATCATAATTTAGTAAATATGCATCATAATAAAGTAAATATCAATCGAAACAAAAGAAATATGCATCGAAATGAAGTAAATATGCATAAAAATTTGAATCAAAATGAAGTAAATATGCATCGAAACAAGAAAATGAGCTTCAAAATGAAGTAAATATGCATCGAAACGAAAGAAATATGCATCAAAATGAAGGAAATATTGATCATAATGAGGTAAATATGCATCAAAATAAAATAAATAGCATCAAAATGAAGGAAATGTTGATCGTGATGAAGTAAATATCCATCAAAATAAAGTAAATATGTATCGAAACGAAGAAAATATTGATCGTAATGTAGTAAATATGCATCGAAATGACGGAAATATGCATCGAAACGAAGGAAATATTGATCGTAATGAAGTAAATATGCATCAAAATAAAGAAAATATGCATCAAAATGAAGTAAATATATATCAAAATGAAGGAAATATGAATCAAAACGAAGGAAATGTTGATCGTAATGAAGTAAATATGAATCAAAATGAAGGAAATATACATCGAAATGAAGTAAATATGCATAAAATGAAGTAAATATACATCAAAACAAAGGAAATATGCATCAAAATGAAGGAAATATGCACCTATTCGAAGGAAATGCTAATCTTATTGAAGTAAATATGCATCAAAATGAAGGAAATATGTATTGAAATGAAGGACATGTTGATCGTAATGAAGTAAATATCCATCAAAATGAAGTAAATACGCATCGAAACGAATGAAATGTAGATCGTAATGAAGTAAGTATCCATCAAAACAAAGAATCAATCGAAATGAAAGAAATATACATCGAAACGAAGTAAATATGCATAAAATTTGGAATCAAAATGAAGTAAATATGCATCGAAATGAGAAAAAGAGCATCAAAATGAAGTAAATATGCATCGAAATGAAAGAATTATGCTTCGAAACGAAGAAAATATTGATCGCAATGAGGTAAATATGCATCAAAATAAAGAAAATATGCATAAAAATGAAGGAAATGTTGATCGTAATAAAGTAAATATGCATCGAAACGAAGGAAATATTGATTGTAATGTAGTAAATATGCATCAAAATGAAGGAAATATGCATCAAAACGGAGGAAATGTTGATTGTAATGAAGTAAATATGCATCAAAACGAAGGAAATATGCATCGAAATGAAGTAAATATGCATAAAAATGAAGTAAATATACATATAAACTAAGGAAAATGCATCGAAATGAAGGAATTATGCATCGAATCGAAGGAAATGTTGATCGTAATGAAATAAATATGCATCAAAATGAAGAAAATATGCATCGAAACGAAGGAAATGTTGATCATAGTGAAGTAAATATGCATCAAAATGAAATAAATATGCATCGAAACGAAAGACATGTTGATTGTAATGAAGTAAATATCCATCAAAATAAAGTAAATATGCATCGAAACGAAGGAAATGTTGATCGTAATTTAGTAAATATGCATCAAAATGAAGTAAATATCAATCGAAATGAAAGAAATATGCATCATAACGAAGTAAATATGTATAAAAACGAAGGAAAATGATAATGAAGTATATGCATCAAAATGAAGGAAATATGCATCGAAATGAAGCAAATATGCATCAAAATGAAGTAAATATACATCGAAACGAAGGAAATATACATCTAAATGAAGGAAATATGCATCGAAACGAAAGAAATTTTGATCATATTGAAGTAAAAATGTTGATTGTAATGAAGTAAATATGCATCAAAATGAAGGAAATATGCATCAAAACGAAGGAAATATGCATCTAAATGAAGTAAATATGCATTAAAATGAAGGAAATATGCATCAAAACGAAGGAAATGTTGATCGGAATGAAGTAAATATGCATTAAAATGAAGGAAATATGCATCGAAATGAAGTAAATATGCATCAAAATGAAGTAAATATGCATCAAAACGAAGGAAATATGCATCAAAATGAAGGAAATATGCATCTAAATGAAGGACATGTTGATTGTAGTGAAGTAAATATGCATCAAAATGAAGTAAATTTGCTTCGAAACGAAGGAAATATTCATCGTAATTTAGTAAATATACATCAAAATGAAGTAAATATCAATCAAAACGAAAGAAATATGTATCAAAATGAAGTAAATATGCATAAAAATAAAGGATATGTTGATCGTAATGAAGCAAATATGCATTAAAACGAAGGAAATATGCATCGAAATAAAGAAAATATACATCAAAATGAAGAAAATATACATCGAAAAGAAGGAAATATACATCAAAATGAAGGAAATGTGCATCGAAATAAAGGACATGTTGATCGTAGTGAAGTAAATATGCATCAAAATGAAGTAAATTTGAATCGAAATGAAGGAAATGTTGATCATAATGAAGTAAATATCCATCAAAATGAAGTAAATATGCACAGAAACAAAGGAAATGTGAATCCTAATTTAGTAAATATGCATCAGAATAAAGTAAATATCAATCGAAATGAAAGAAATATGCATCGAAATGAAGTAAATATGTATAAAATTTTGAATCAAAATGAAGTACATATGCATCGAAACAAGAAAATGAGCTTCAAAATGAAGTAAATATGCATCGAAACGAAAGAAATATGCATCTAAACGAAGGAAATATTGACCGTAATGAGGTAAATATGTATCAAAATAAAGTAAATAGCATCAAAACGAAGGAAATGTTGATCGTGATGAAGTAAATATGCATCAAAATAAGTAAATATGTATCGAAACGAAGAAAATATTGATCGTAATGTAGTAAATATGCATCGAAATGAAAGAAATATGCATCGAAACGAAGGAAATGTTGATCGTAATGATGTAAATATGCATCAAAATGAAGAAAATATGTATCAAAATGAAGTAAATATGTATATTTTTGGTTGGGTGGATGCATCAAAACGAAGGACATGTTGACAGTAATGAAGTAAATATGAATCAAAATGAAGGAAATATGCATCGAAATGAAGTAAATATGCGTCAAAATGAAGTAAATATACATCAAAACAATGGAAATATGCATCAAAGTGAAGGAAAAATGCATCTAATCGAAGGAAATGCTAATCTTAATGAAGTAAATATGCATCAAAATGAAGGAAATATGCATTAAAATGAAAGACATGTTGATCGTAATGAAGTAAATATGCATCGAAACGAAGAAAATATAGATCGTAATGAAGTAAGTATCCATCAAAACAAAGAATCAATCGAAATGAAAGAAATATACATCGAAACAAAGTAAATATGCATAAAATTTTGAATCAAAATGAAGTAAATATGTATCGAAACGATAAAAAGAGCATCAAAATGAAGTAAATATGCATCGAAATGAAAGAAATATTGATCGTAATGTAGTAAATATGAATCAAAATGAAGGAAATATGCATCAAAACGGAGGAAATGTTGATTGTAATGAAGTAAATATGCATCAAAACGAAGGAAATATGCATCGAAATGAAGTGAATATGCATAAAAATGAAGTAAATATACATCTAAACTAAGGAAAAATGCATCGAAATGAAGGACTTATGCATCGAATCGAAGGAAATATTGATCGTAATGAAATAAATATGCATCAAAATGAAGAAAATATGCATCGAAACGAAGGAAGTGTTGATCGTAGTGAAGTAAATATGCATCAAAATGAAATAAATATGCATCGAAATGAAAGACATGTTGATCGTAATGAAGTAAATATCCATCAAAATAAAGTAAATATGCATCGAAACAAAGGAAATGTTGATCGTAATTTAGTAAATATGCATCAAAATAAAGTAAATATCAATTAAAATGATAGAAATATGCTTCAAAACGAAGTAAATATGTATAAAAACGAAGGAAAATCGTAATGAAGTATATATGCATCTAAACGAAGGAAATATTGACCGTAATGAGGTAAATATGTATCAAAATAAAGTGAATAACATCAAAACGAAGGAAATGTTGATCGTGATGAAGTAAATATACATCAAAATAAGTAAATATGTATCGAAACGAAGGAAATATTGAACGTAATGTAGTAAATATGCATCGAAATGAAAGAAATATGCATCGAAACGAAGGAAATGTTTATCGTAATGATGTAAATATGCATCAAAATGAAGAAAATATGCATCAAAATGAAGTAAATATGTATATTTTTGGTTGGGTGGATGCATCAAAACGAAGGACATGTTGACCGTAATGAAGTAAATATGAATCAAATTGAAGGAAATATGCATCGAAATGAAGTAAATATGCGTCAAAATGAAGTAAATATACATCAAAACAAAGGAAATATGCATCAAAATGAAGGAAATATGCATCTAATCGAAGGAAATGCTAATCTTAATGAAGTAAATATGCATCAAAATGAAGGAAATATGCATTAAAATGAAAGACATGTTGATCGTAATGAAGTAAATATGCATCGAAACGAAGAAGATATAGATCGTAATGAAGTAAGTATCCATCAAAACAAATAATCAATCGAAATGAAAGAAATATACATCGAAACAAAGTAAATATGCATAAAATTATGAATCAAAATGAAGTAAATATGCATCGAAATGAAAGAAATATTGATCGTAATGTAGTAAATATGAATCAAAATGAAGGAAATATGCATCAAAATGGGGGAAATGTTGATTGTAATGAAGTAAATATGCATCAAAACGAAGGAAATATGCATCGAAATGAAGTGAATATGCATAAAAATGAAGTAAATATACATCTAAACTAAGGAAAAATGCATCGAAATGAAGGACTTATGCATCGAATCGAAGTAAATATTGATCGTAATGAAATAAATATGCATCAAAATGAAGAAAATATGCATCGAAACGAAGGAAGTGTTGATCGTAGTGAAGTAAATATGCATCAAAATGAAATAAATATGCATCGAAATGAAAGACATGTTGATCGTAATGAAGTAAATATCCATCAAAATAAAGTAAATATGCATCGAAACGAATGAATTGTTGATCGTAATTTAGTAAATATGCATCAAAATAAAGTAAATATCAATTGAAATGATAGAAATATGCATCAAAACGAAGTAAATATGTATAAAAATGAAGGAAAATCGTAATGAAGTATATATGCATCAAAATGAAGGAAATATGCATCGAAATGAAACAAATATGCATCAAAATGAAGTAAATATACATCGAAATGAAGGAAATATACATCGAAATGAAGGAAATATGCATCGAAACGAAGGAAATATTGATCGTAATGAAGTAAAAATGTTGATGGTAATGAAGTAAATATGCATCAAAATGAAAGAAATATGCATCAAAACGAAGGAAATATGCATCGAAACGAAGGAAATATGCATCGAAATGAAGGAAATATGCATCGAAACAAAGGAAATGTTGATCGTAATGAAGTAAATTTGCATTAAAATGAAGGAAATATGCATCAAAATGAAGGAAATGTTGATCGTAATGAAGTAAATATGCATCAAAATGAAGTAAATTTGAATCGAAATGAAGGAAATGTTGATCATAATGAAGTAAATATCCATCGAAATGAAGTAAATATGCATAGAAACGAAGGAAATGTGAATCGTAATTTAGTAAATATGCATCAGAATAAAGTAAATATCAATCGAAACGTAAGAAATATGCATCGAAATGAAGTAAATATGTATAAAAATTTGAATCAAAATGAAGTACATATGCATCGAAACAAGAAAATGAGCTTCAAAATGAAGTAAATATGCATCGAAACGAAAGAAATATGCATCTAAACGAATGAAATATTGATCGTAATGAGGTAAATATGTATCAAAATAAAGTAAATAGCATCAAAACGAAGGAAATATTGATCGTGATGAAGTAAATATGCATCAAAATGAAGTAAATATGTATCGAAACGAAGGAAATATTGATCGTAATGTAGTAAATATGCATCGAAATGAATGAAATATGCATCGAAACGAAGGAAATGTTGATCGTAATGAAGTAAATATGCATCCAAATGAAGAAAATATGCATCGAAATGAAGTAAATATGTATCAAAATGAAGGAAATATGCATCAAAACGAAGGACATGTTGACCGTAATGAAGTAAATATGAATCGAAATGAAGGAAATATGCATCGAAATGAAGTAAATATGCGTCAAAATGAAGTAAATATACATCAAAACAAAGGAAATATGCATAAAAATGAAGGAAATATGCATCTAATCGAAGGAAATGCTAATCTTAATGAAGTAAATATGCATCAAAATGAAGGAAATATGCATTAAAATGAAAGACATGTTGATCGTAATGAAGTAAATATGCATCGAAACGAAGAAAATATAGATCGTAATGAATTAAGTATCTATCAAAACAAAGAATCAATCGAAATGAAAGAAATATATATCGAAACAAAGTAAATATGCATAAAATTTTGAATCAAAATGAAGTAAATATGCATCGAAATGAAAGAAATATTGATCGTAATGTAGTAAATATGAATCAAAATGAAGGAAATATGCATCAAAACGGAGGAAATATTGATTGTACTGAAGTAAATATAAATCAAAACGAAGGAAATATGCATCGAAATGAAGTGAATATGCATAAAAATGAAGTAAATATACATCTAAACTAAGGAAAAATGCATCGAAATGAAGGACTTATGCATCGAATCGAAGGAAATGTTGATCGTAATGAAATAAATATGCATCAAAATGAAGGAAATATGCATCGAAACGAAGGAAGTGTTGATCGTAGTGAAGTAAATATGCATCAAAATAAAATAAATATGCATCGAAACGAAAGACATGTTGATCGTAATGAAGTAAATATCCATCAAAATAAAGTAAATATGCATCGAAATGAAGGAAATGTTGATCGTAATTTAGTAAATATGCATCAAAATGAAGTAAATATCAATTGAAATGATAGAAATATGCATCAAAACAAAGTAAATATGTATAAAACCGAAGGAAAATCGTAATGAAGTATATATGCATCAAAATGAAGGAAATATGCATCGAAATGAAGCAAATATGCATCAAAATGAAGTAAATACACATCGAAATGAAGGAAATATACATCGAAATGAAGGAAATATGCATCGAAACGAAGGAAATGTTGATCGTAATGAAGTAAAAATGTTGATGGTAATGAAGTAAATATGCATCAAAATGAAGGAAATATGCATCAAAACGAAGGAAATATGCATCGAAATGAAGGAAATATGCATCGAAACAAAGGAATGTTGATCGTAATGAAGTAAACTTGCATTAAAATGAAGGAAATATGCATCAAAATGAAGGAAATGTTGATCGTAATGAAGTAAATATGCATTAAATTGAAGAAAATATGCATTGAAATGAAGTAAATATGCATCAAAATGAAGTAAATATACATCAAAACGAAGAAAATATGCATCGAAATGAAGGAAATATGCATCAAATTGAAGGAAATGCTAATCTTAATGAAGTAAATATGCATCAAAATTAAGGAAATATGCATCGAAACGAAGGACATGTTGATTGTAGTGAAGTAAATATGCATCAAAATAAAGTAAATTTGCATCGAAATGAAGGAAATTTTCATCGTAATTTAGTTAATATGCATCAAAATGAAGTAAATATAAATCAAAACCAAAGAAATATGCATCAAAATGAAGTAAATATACATTAAAACGAAGGACATGTTGATCGTAATGAAGTAAATATGCATTAAAACGAAGGAAATATGCATCGAAATAAAGTAAATATGCATCAAAATGAAGAAAATATACATCGAAATGAAGGAAATATGCATCAAAATGAAGGAAATATGCATCAAAACGAAGGAAATATGCATCAAAACGAAGGAAATGCTGATCGTAATGAAGTAAAAATGTTGATCGAAATGAAGTAAATATGCATCAAAATGAAGTAAATATGCATCAAAAGGAATGAAATATGCATCAAAATGAAGGAAATATGCATCAAAAATAAGGAAATGTTGATCGTAATGAAGTAAATATGCATCAATATGTATGAAATATGCATCCAAATTAAGTAAATATGTCTCAAAATTAAGTAAATGTGCATCAAAATGAAGAAAATATGCATCGAATCAAAGGAAATGCTAATATTAATGAAGTAAATATTTATCAAAATGAAAGAAATATGCATCTAAATGAAGGACATGTTGATCGCAGTGAAGTAATTATGCATCAAAATAAAGTAAATTTGCAACGAAACGAAGGAAATGTTGATCGTAATGAAGTAAATATCCAACAAAATGAAGTAAATATGCATCAAAACGAAGAAAATGTGGATCGTAATTTAGTAAATATGCATCAAAATGTGAAAATGAGCATCAAAATGAAGTAAATATGCATCGAAACAAAAGAAATATGCATCGAAATAAAGGAAATGTTGATCATAATGAGGTAAATATGCATCAAAATAAAGTAAATATGCTTCAAAATGAAGGAAATATTGATCGTGATGAAGTAAATATGCATCAAAATGAAGGAAATATTGATCATAATGAAGTAAATATGCATCAAAATAAAGAAAATATGCATCAAATGAAGTAAATATGCATCAAAATGAAGTAAATATACATCGAAACGAAGGAAATATGCATCGAAATGAAGAAAATATGCATCGTATCGATGGAAATGTTGATCGTAATGAAGTAAATATGCATCAAAATAAAGTAAATTTGCAACAAAACGAAGGAAATGTTGATCGTAATGAAGTAAATATCCAACAAAATGAAGTAAATATGAATCAAAACAAAGAAAATGTGGATCGTAATTTAGTAAATATGCATCAAAATGAAGTAAATATCAATCGAAACGAAAGAAATATGCATCAAAATGAGAAAATGAGCATCAAAATGAAGTAAATATGCATCGAAACGAAAGAAATATGCATCGAAATGAAGGAAATGTTGATCGTAATGAGGTAAATATGCATCAAAATAAAGTAAATATGCATCGAAATGAAGGAAATATTGATCGTGATGAAGTAAATATGCATCAAAATGAAGGAAATATTGATCGTAATGAAGTAAATATGCATCAAAATAAAGAAAATATGTTAAGGGATGAATCGGCGTATTCAGGATAGTTGTATGCATGATGGACATGGTATGAAATGAACAGAGTATAAATGAATGAAATAACAAATTGAAAAAAATAAGATTTGAATAAAACTTACTTTGAATATTGGGTTTGGTAGTATAGGTCTTTGTAGGTGAACTTCTGGTAATATTTGAATTGGGTGTTTGAGTAGGAGTTGTGGGTGCTCTTACTGCTTGGGAATAAGAAGGAGAAGGTAAGCTGGGAAATTCAGAAAGTGCTTGAAATTGATTATGGTTAACAAGGGATTTGGAATAATTCTGAGAAGTCTGAGGTCTGAGTTTACTCATGGTTTTCTGCAGGATTTTGAAGAAATTCTCAGGATAGGAAATCAGGTAATGAATTGTTATCTCCTTTGATATATTCAATGTCAAAATCAAAACATGAAAGTATGGCTTGCCATCTAGCAAAAATTTGTTTTGAAACAATATTTTTGACATCTTTTTGTAAAAACTTCTTTTGCTGATTTGCAATCTATTCTAAGAAGAAATTTTTTGTTGAAAACATCATCTTGAAATTTGGTAATGCATAAAACAATTGAAAGTACTTCTTTTTTTAATAGTAGAATAATTCTTTTGAGAATCATTCCAAATGCCAGAATGAAAACGAACAAGTTGTTCAATGAGTGCATGAGATGTATGATCATTTTGAATTCTTTGTTTAAGTATACCTCCATAACCTTTATCAGAAGCATCAGTTTCAATTATCATGAATGCCTCAGGTTTAGGTATTTCTAAACAAGGAAGTGACTTAACCTGAACTTTAATCTGTTTAACAATATTAGATGAATATCAGACCAAGGGTCAGGACTCTTTTTTAATCTTTGAAAAAGAGGTTGGCAAATAATACTAAGTTTAGGAAAGAAATCAGAAACATAATTTAAACAAACTAAAAATCTTTGTAATTGATTCTTTTCTTTAATCTCATTAGGAAATTTATCAGCAAATTCTATAGCTCTTGAAATAGGTTTTATGGTACCTTTTGAAATGTCATAACCCAAAAATCTAACTTTTGTTTGGAAAAGCTTTATCTTTGGAGCATAAATAACTAATCCATTCTTTTTGCAAATATAAAGAAAAGTTTTGAGATGTTTGAAATGTTGTTCTATATTTTGAGAAAATATCAAAATATCATCTATGTAAAAAATAGAGAAATTTGAATAATCATTGAAAATATCATTCATAATATTTTGAAATTCAGAAGGAGCATTTTTTAGACCAAAAGGCATTACGTTCCATTCGTAATGTCCAAAAGGAACTGTGAAAGCAGTTTTGTATTTGTCTTCTTCTCTGATCTGTATCTGCCAAAAGCCAGACTTAAGATCGAATTTTGAAAAAATGCATGCCTTATGCAATCTTTTGATTAATTCTCTTTTATTAGGAATATGATATCTAATCCATTCAAGGACCTCATTGAGTGGTTTGTAATTAATGACGAGTCTGGGGACTCCTCTTTCCTTCTCTGCTTGATTATTAACATTGAAGGCAGGGCAACTCCAAGGCATATTTTCTTCATTTTGATGCATATCTACTTCATTACGATCAACATTTCTTTCGTTTCGTTGCATATTTCCTTCATTTCGATGCATATTTCCTTAGTTTCGATGTATATTTACTTCATTTTGATGCATATTTACTTCATTTCGATGCATATTTCCTTCATTTTGATGCATATTTACTTCATTACGATCAACATTTCCTTCGTTTTGATGCATATTTCCTTCATTTTGATGGATATTTACTACATTACGATCAATGTTTCCTTCGTTTTGATGCATATTTACTTCATTTTGATGCATATTCACTTCATCACGATCAACATTTTCTTCGTTTCGATGCATATTTACATTATTTTGATGCATATTACCTCATTACGATCAACATTTCCTTCGTTTCGATGCATATTTCTTTCATTTTGATGCATTTTTACTTCATTTTGATGCTGATTTTCTCGTTTCAATGCATATTTACTTCATTTTGATTCAAATTATTATGCATATTTAATTCATTTCGATTCATATTTCTTTCGTTCCGATTGATATTTACTTCATTTTGATGCATATTTACTTCATTACGATCAACATTTCTTTCGTTTCGTTGCTTATTTCCTTCATTTCGATGCATATTTCCTTCGTTTCGATGTATATTTACTTCATTTTGATGCATATTTACTTCATTTCGATGCATATTTCCTTCATTTTGATGCATATTTACTTCATTACGATCAACATTTCCTTCTTTTTGATGCATATTTCCTTCATTTTGATGGATATTTACTACATTACGATCAATGTTTCCTTCGTTTTGATGCATATTTACTTCATTTTGATGCATATTCACTTCATCACGATCAACATTTCCTTCGTTTCGATGCATATTTACATTATTTTGATGCATATTACCTCATTACGATCAATATTTCCTTCGTTTCGATGCATATTTCTTTCATTTCGATGCATTTTTACTTCATTTTGATGCTGATTTTCTCGTTTCGATGCATATTTACTTCATTTTGATTCAAATTATTATGCATATTTAATTTATTTCGATTCATATTTCTTTCATTCCGATTGATATTTACTTCATTTTGATGCATATTTACTAAATTACGATCCACATTTTCTTCGTTTTGATGCATATTTACATCTTTTTCATGGATATTTTCTTCATTACGATCAATATTTTCTTCGTTTCAATGCAAATTTACTTCATTTTGATACATATTTACTTCACTACGATCAACATGTCCTTCCTTTCGATGCATATTTCCTTCATTTTAATGCATATTTACTTCACTACGATCAATATTTCCTTCGATTTGATGCATATTTCCTTAATATTGATGCATATTTCCTTCATTTTGATGTATATTTACTTCATTTTGATGCATATTTACTTCATTTTGATGAATATTTCCTTCATTTTGATGCTTATTTACTTCATTACGATTAACATTTCTTTCGTTTTGATGCATATTTCCTTCATTTTGATGCACATTTCCATCATTTTGATGCATATTTTCTTCATTTTGATGCATATTTACTTCATTACGAACAAAATTTCCTTCGATTCGATGCATATTTCCTTTATTATGATGCATATTTCCTTCGTTTTGATGTATATTTTCTTTATTTTGATGCATATTTACTTCATTTTGATGCATATTTCCTTCATTTTGATGCATATTTCCTTCATTTTGATGGATATTTACTTCATTATGATCAATATTTCCTTGGTTTCGATGCATATTTCCTTCATTTCGATGCATATTTCCTTCGTTTCGATGTATATTTACTTCATTTTGATGCATATTTACTTCATTTCGATGCATATTTTCTTCATTTTGATGCATATTTACTTCATTACGATCAACATTTCCTTCGTTTTGATGCATATTTTCTTCATTTTGATGTATATTTACTTCATTACGATTGACATTTTTACTTCATTACGATCAACATTTACTTCAATTCGATGCATATTTCCTTCATTTTGATGCATATTTCCTTCGTTTTGATGTATATTTACTTCATTTTGATGTATATTTACTTAATTTTGATGCATATTTTCTTAATTTTGATGCATATTTACTTCATTACGATCAACATTTCCATCGTTTTGATGTATATTTCCCTTATTTTTATGCGTATTTACTTCATTTTGATGCATATTTCCTTCGTTTCGATGCATATTTCCTTCATTTTGACGCATATTTACTTCATTACGATCAATATTTCCTTCGTTTTGATGTATATATCCTTAATTTTGATGCATATTTACTTCATTTTGATGCATATTTCCTTCGTTTTGATGCATATTTCCTTCATTTTGACGCATATTTACTTTATTATGATCAACATTTCTTTCATTTCGTTGCATATTTCCATCATTTCGATGCATATTTCCTTCGTTTCGATGTATATTTACTTCATTTTGATGCATATTTACTTCATTTCAATGCATATTTCCTTCATTTTGATGCATATTTACTTCATTACGATCAATATTTCCTTCGTTTTGATGCATATTTCCTTCATTTTGATGGATATTTACTACATTACGATCAATGTTTCCTTCGTTTTGATGCATATTTACTTCATTTTAATGCATATTCACTTCATCACGATCAACATTTCCTTCGTTTCGATGCATATTTACATTATTTTGGTGCATATTACCTCATTACGATAAACATTTCCTTCGTTTCAATGCATATTTCTTTCATTTCGATGCATTTTTACTTCATTTTGATGCTGATTTTCTTGTTTCGATGCATATTTACTTCATTTTTATTCAAATTATTATGCATATTTAATTCGTTTTGATGCATATTTCTTTCATTTTGATTGATATTTACTTCATTTTAATGCATATTTACTAAATTACGATCCACATTTTCTTCGTTTAGATGCATATTTACCTCATTTTCATGGATATTTACTTCATTACGATCAATATTTTCTTCGTTTCGATGCAAATTTACTTTATTTTGATACATATTTACTTCAGTACAATCAACATGTCCTTCGTTTTGATGCATATTTCCTTCATTTTAATGCATATTTACTTCATTACGATCAACGTTTCTTTCGATTCGATGCATATTTCCTTAATTTTGATGCATATTTACTTCATTTTGATGCATATTTCCTTCGTTTTGATGCATATTTCCTTCATTTTGACGCATATTTACTTTATTACGATCAACATTTCTTTCATTTCGTTGCATATTTCCTTCATTTCGATGCATATTTCCTTCGTTTCGATGTATATTTACTTCATTTTGATGCATATTTACTTCATTTCAATGCATATTTCCTTCATTTTGATGCATATTTACTTCATTACGATCAATATTTCCTTTGTTTTGATGCATATTTCCTTCATTTTGATGGATATTTACTACATTACGATCAATGTTTCCTTCGTTTTGATGCATATTTACTTCATTTTAATGCATATTCACTTCATCACGATCAACATTTCCTTCGTTTTGATGCATATTTACATTATTTTGGTGCATATTACCTCATTACGATAAACATTTCCTTCGTTTCAATGCATATTTCTTTCATTTCGATGCATTTTTACTTCATTTTGATGCTGATTTTCTTGTTTCGATGCATATTTACTTCATTTTTATTCAAATTATTATGCATATTTAATTCGTTTTGATACATATTTCTTTCATTTTGATTGATATTTACTTCATTTTAATGCATATTTACTAAATTACGATCCACATTTTCTTCGTTTAGATGCATATTTACCTCATTTTCATGGATATTTACTTCATTAAGATCAATATTTTCTTCGTTTCGATGCAAATTTACTTTATTTTGATACATATTTACTTCAGTACAATCAACATGTCCTTCGTTTTGATACATATTTCCTTCATTTTAATGCATATTTACTTCATTACGATCAACGTTTCTTTCGATTCGATGCATATTTCCTTAATTTTGATGCATATTTACTTCATTTTGATGCATATTTCCTTCGTTTTGATGCATATTTCCTTCATTTTGACGCATAATTACTTTATTACGATCAACATTTCTTTCATTTCGTTGCATATTTCCTACATTTCGATGCATATTTCCTTCGTTTCGATGTATATTTACTTCATTTTGATGCATATTTACTTCATTTCAATGCATATTTCCTTCATTTTGATGCATATTTACTTCATTACGATCAATATTTCCTTCGTTTTGATGCATATTTCCTTCATTTTGATGGATATTTACTACATTACGATCAATGTTTCCTTCGTTTTGATGCATATTTACTTCATTTTGATGCATATTCACTTCATCACGATCAACATTTCCTTCGTTTCGATGCATATTTACATTATTTTGGTGCATATTACCTCATTACGATAAACATTTCCTTCGTTTCAATGCATATTTCTTTCATTTCGATGCATTTTTACTTCATTTTGATGCTGATTTTCTTGTTTCGATGCATATTTACTTCATTTTTATTCAAATTATTATGCATATTTAATTCGTTTCGATGCATATTTCTTTCATTTCGATTGATATTTACTCCATTCTAACGCATATTTACTAAATTACGATGCACATTTTCTTCGTTTAGATGCATATTTACCTCATTTTCATGGATATTTACTTCATTACGATCAATATTTTCTTCGTTTCGATGCAAATTTACTTCATTTTGATACATATTTACTTCAGTACAATCAACATGTCCTTCGTTTTGATGCATATTTCCTTCATTTTAATGCATATTTACTTCATTACGATCAACATTTCCTTCGATTCGATGCATATTTCCTTAATTTTGATGCATATTTCCTTCATTTTGATGTATATTTACTTCATTTTGATGCATATTTACTTCATTTCGATGAATATTTCCTTCATTTTGATGCATAATTACTTCATTACGATTGAAATTTTTAATTCATTACGAACAACATTTCCTTCGATTCGATGCATATTTCCTTTATTATGATGCATATTTCCTTCGTTTTGATGTATATTTCCTTCATTTTGATGCATATTTCCTTCATTTTTATGCATATTTCCTTCATTTCGATGCATATTTCCTTCATGTCGATGCATATTTTCTTCATTTTGATGCATATTTACTTCATTTTCATGGATATTTACTTCATTACGATCAATATTTTCTTCGTTTCGATGCAAATTTACTTCATTTTGATACATATTTACTTCACTACGATCAACATGTCCTTCGTTTCGATTCATATTTTATTCATTTTAATGCATATTTACTTCATTACGTTCAATATTTCCTTCGATTCGATGCATATTTTCTTAATTTTGATGCATATTTCCTTCGTTTTGATGTATATTTACTTCATTTTGATGCATTTTTACTTCATTTTGATGAATATTTCCTTCATTTTGATGCATATTTACTTCATTACGATTAACATTTCTTTCTTTTTGATGCATATTTCCTTCATTTTGATGCACATTTCCATCATTTTGATGCATATTTCCTTCATTTTGATGCATATTACTTCATTACGATCGACTTTTTTACTCATTACGAACAACATTTCCTTCGATTCGATGCATATATCCTTCATTATGATGCATATTTCCTTCATTTTGATGTATATTTACATCACTTTTGATGCATATTTACTTCATTTTGATGTATATTTTCTTCATTTTGATGCATATTTACTTCATTACGATCAATATTTATTTCATTTTGATGCATATTTCCTTCATTTTGATGCATATTTACTTAATTTTGATGCATATTTCCTTTATTTTGATGCATGTTTACTTCATTACGATTGATATTTTTACTTCATTACAATCAATATTTCCTTCGATTCGATGCACATTTCCTTCGATTCGATGTATATTTCCTTCATTATGATGCATATTTCTTTCGTTTTGATGCATATTTACTTTATTTTGATGCATATTTACTCCATTTCGATGCATATTTTCTTCATTATGATGCATATTTACTTCATTATGATCAAAATTTCCTTCGTTTTGATATATATTTCCTTCATTTTGATGCATATTTACTTCATTTTGATGGATATTTACTTCATTACGATCAACATTTTCTTCCTTTTGATGCATATTTCCTTCATTTTAATGCATATTTACCTCATTACGATCAATATATCCTTCATTTCGATGCATATTTCTATTTCGATGCATATTTCCTTCGTTTCGATGTATATTTACTTCATTTTGATGCATATTTACTTCATTTCGATACATATTTTCTTCATTTTGATGCATATTTACATCATTACGATCAACATTTCCTTAGTTTTGATGCATATTTCCTTCATTTTGATGTATATTTTCTTCATTACGATCGATATTTTTACTTCATTACGATTAACATTTCCTTCGATTCGATGCATATTTCCTTCATTTTGATGCATATTTCCTTCGTTTTGATGTGTATTTACTTCATTTTGATGTATATTTCCTTCATTTTGATGCATATTTTCTTCATTTTGATGTATATATACTTCATTACGATCAACATTTCCATCTTTTTGATACATATTTACTTCATTACGATCAACATGTCCTTCGTTTCGATGCATATTTCGTTCATTTTAATGCATATTTACTTAATTACGATCAACATTTCCTTCGATTCGATGCATATTTCCTTAATTTTGATGCATATTTCCTTCGTTTTGATGTATATTTACTTCATTTTGATGCATATTTACTTCATTTCGATGCATATTTCCTTCATTTTGATATATATTTACTTCATTTTGATGCATATTTCCTTCGTTTTGATGCATATTTCCTTAATTTTGATGCATATTTACTTCATTACGATCAACATTTCCTTCGTTTTGATGTATATATTCTTCATTTTGATGCATATTTACTTCATTTTGATGCATATTTCCTTTGTTTTGATGCATATTTACTTTATTTTGATGCATATTTACTTCATTTCGATGCATATTTCCTTCATTTTGATGCATATTTACTTCATTACGATCAACATTTACTTCGTTTTGATGAATATTTCTTTCATTTTGATGGATATTTACTACATTATGATCAATTTTTCCTTCGTTTCGATGCATATTTACTTTATTTTGATACATATTCACTTCATCACGATCAACATTTCCTTCGTTTTGATGCATATTTACTTTATTTTGATGCATATTACCTCATTACGATCAACATTTCCTTCGTTTCGATGCATATTTCTTTCGTTTCGATGCATTTTACTTCATTTTGATGTTCATTTTCTCGTTTCGGTGTATATTTACTTCATTTTAATTCAAATTATTATGCATATTTAATTCATTTCGATGCATATTTCTTTCGTTTCGATTGAGATTTACTTCATTTTGATGCATATTTACTAAATTACGATCAACATTTTCTATGTTTCGATGCATATTTACTTCATTATGATCAACATTTCCTTCGTTTCGATGCAAATTTACTTAATTTTGATACATGCATATTTACTTCATTATGATCAACATTTCCTTCGTTTCGATGCAAATTTACTTCATTTTGATACATATTTACTTCACTATGATCAACATGTCCTTCCTTTGGATGCATATTTTATTTATTTTAATGCATATTTACTTCATTTCGATGAATATTTCCTTAATTTTGATGCATATTTACTTCATTACGATTAACATTTCTTTCGTTTTGATGCATATTTTCTTCATTTTGATGCACATTTTCATCATTTTGATGCATATTTCCTACATTTTGATGCATATTTACTTCATTACGATCGACATTTTTACTCATTACGAACAACATTTCCTTCGATTCGATGCATATATCCTTCATTATGATGCATATTTTCTTCGTTTTGATGTATATTTACTTAACTTTTGATGCATATTTACTTCATTTCGATGTATATTTTCTTCATTTTGATGCATATTTACTTCATTACAATCAATATTTCTTTCGTTTTGATGTATATTTCCTTCATTTTGATGCATATTTACTTCATTTTGATGCATATTTCCTTCATTTTGATGAATATTTACTTCATTACGATCGATATTTTTACTTCATTACAATCAATATTTCCTTCGATTCGATGCACATTTCCTTCGATTCGATGCATATTTTCTTCATTATGATGCATATTTCTTTCGTTTTGATGCATATTTACTTTATTTTGATGCATATTTACTTCATTTCGATGCATATTTTCTTCATTATGATGCATATTTACTTCATTATGATCAACATTTCATTCGTTTTGATGTATATTTCCTTCATTTTGATGCATATTTACTTCATTTTGATGGATATTTACTTCATTACGATCAACATTTCTTTCCTTTTTATGCATATTTCCTTCATTTTAATGTATATTTACCTCATTACGATCAATATTTCCTTCATTTCGATGCATATTTCTATTTCGATGCATATTTCCTTCGTTTCGATGTATATTTACTTCATTTTGATGCATATTTACTTTATTTCGATACATATTTTCTTTATTTTGATGCATATTTACTTCATTACGATCAACATTTCCTTCGTTTTGATGAATATTTCCTTCATTTTGATGTATATTTTCTTAATTACGATCGATATTTTTACTTCATTACGATTAACATTTCCTTCGATTCGATGCATATTTCCTTCATTTTGATGCATATTTCCTTTGTTTTGATGTGTATTTACTTCATTTTGTTGTATATTTCCTTCATTTTGATGCATATTTTCTTCATTTTGATGTATATTTACTTCATTACAATCAATATTTCCATCTTTTTGATGTATATTTCCTTCATTTTGATGCATATTTACTTCATTTTGATGCATATTTCCTTCGTTTTGATGCATATTTCCTTCATTTTGATGCATATTTACTTCATTACGATCAACATTTCCTTTGTTTTGATGTATATATCCTTCATTTTGATGCATATTTACTTCATTTTGTTGCATATTTCCTTTTTTTGATGCATATTCCTTCATTTTGATGGATATTTACTTCATTACGATCAATATTTCCTTCGTTTCGATGCATATTTCCTTCATTTTGATGCATATTTCCTTCGTTTCGATGTATATTTACTTCATTTTGATGCATATTTACTTTATTTCGATACATATTTTCTTCATGTTGATGCATATTTACTTCATTACGATCAACATTTCTTTCGTTTTGATGCATATTTCCTTCATTTTGATGTATATTTTCTTCATTACGATCGATATTTTTACTTCATTACGATCAACATTTCCTTCGATTCGATGCATATTTCCTTCATTTTGATGCATATTTCCTTCGTTTTGATGTATATTTACTTCATTTTGAAGTATATTTCCTTCATTTTGATGCATATTTTCTTCATTTTGATGTATATTTACTTCATTACGATCAATATTTCCATCGTTTTGATGTATATTTCCTTCATTTTGATGCATATTTACTTCATTTTGATGCATATTTCCTTCGTTTATGATGCATATTTTCTTCGTTTTTATGTATATTTACTTCATTAGGATCAACATTTCCTTCGTTTTGATGCATATTTCCTTCATTTTGATGCATATTTACTTCATTTCGATGCATATTTTCTTCATTTTGATGCATATTTACTTCACTACGATCAATATTTTCTTCGTTTTGATGCATATTTCCTTCATTTTGATGCATATTTACTTCATTTTGATGCATATTTCCTTCATTTTGATGCATATTTACTTCATTACGATCGATATTTTTACTTCATTACAATCAATATTTCCTTCGATACGATGCACATTTCCTTCAATTCGATGCATATTTCCTTCATTATGATGCATATTTCTTTCGTTTTGATGTATATTTACTTTATTTTGATGCATATTTACTTCATTTCGATGCATATTTTCTTCATTATGATGCTTATTTACTTCATTATGATCAACATTTCCTTCGTTTTGATGTATATTTCCTTTATTTTGATGCATATTTACTTCATTTTGATGCATATTTCCTTTTTTTGATGCATATTCCTTCATTTTGATGGATATTTACTTCATTACGATCAATATTTCCTTCGTTTCGATGCATATTTCCTTCATTTCGATGCATATTTCCTTCGTTTCGATGTATATTTACTTCATTTTGATGCATATTTACTTTATTTCGATACATATTTTCTTCATGTTGATGCATATTTACTTCATTACGATCAACATTTCTTTCGTTTTGATGCATATTTCCTTCATTTTGATGTATATTTTCTTCATTACGATAGATATTTTTACTTCATTACGATCAACATTTCCTTCGATTCGATGCATATTTCCTTCATTTTGATGCATATTTACTTTATTACGATCAACATTTCCTTCGTTTTGATGTATATATCCTTCATTTTGATGCATATTTCCTTCATTTTGATGCATATTTCCTTCATTTTGACACATATTTACTTCATTACGATCAACATTGCTTTCGATTCGATGCATATTTCCTTAATTTTGATGCATATTTCCTTCGTTTTGATGTATATTTAATTCATTTTGATGCATATTTACTTCATTTCGATGAATATTTCCTTAATTTTGATGCATATTTACTTCATTACGATTAACATTTCTTTCGTTTTGATGCATATTTCCTTCATTTTGATGCACATTTCCATCATTTTGATGCATATTTCCTTCATTTTGATGCATAATTACTTCATTACGATTGAAATTTTTACTTCATTACGAACAACATTTCCTTCGATTCGATGCATATTTCCTTCATTTTAATGCATATTTACTTAATTACGATCAACATTTCCTTCGATTCGATGCATATTTCCTTAATTTTGATGCATATTTCCTTCATTTCGATGCATATTTCCTTCATGTCGATGCATATTTTCTTCATTTTGATGCATATTTACTTCATTTTCATGGATATTTACTTCATTACGATCAATATTTTCTTCGTTTCGATGCAAATTTACTTCATTTTGATACATATTTACTTCACTACGATCAACATGTCCTTCATTTTGATGCATATTTTCTTCATTTTAATGCATATTTACTTCATTACAATCAACATTTCCTTCGATTCGATGCATATTTTCTTAATTTTGATGCATATTTCCTTCGTTTTGATGTATATTTACTTCATTTTGATGCATATTTACTTCATTTCGATGAATATTTCCTTCATTTTGATGCATATTTACTTAATTACGATTAACATTTCTTTTGTTTTGATGCATATTTCCTTCATTTTGATGCACATTTCCATCATTTTGATGCATATTTCCTTCATTTTGATGCATATTTACTTCATTACGATCGACATTTTTACTCATTACGAACAACATTTCCTTCGATTCGATGCATATATCCTTCATTATGATGCATATTTCCTTCGTTTTGATGTATATTTACTTCACTTTTGATGCATATTTACTTCATTTCGATGTATATTTTCTTCATTTTGATGCATATTTACTTCATTAGGATCAACATTTCCTTCGTTTTGATGCATATTTCCTTCATTTTGATGCATATTTACTTCATTTCGATGCATATTTTCTTCATTTTGATGCATATTTACTTCATTACGATCAATATTTTCTTCGTTTTGATGCATATTTCCTTCATTTTGATGCATATTTACTTCATTTTGATGCATATTTCCTTCATTTTGATGCATATTTACTTCATTATGATCGATAATTTTACTTCATTACAATCAATATTTCCTTCGATACGATGCACATTTCCTTCGATTCGATGCATATTTCCTTCATTATGATGCATATTTCTTTCGTTTTGATGTATATTTACTTTATTTTGATGCATATTTACTTCATTTCGATGCATATTTTCTTCATTATGATGCATATTTACTTCATTATGATCAACATTTCCTTCGTTTTGATGTATATTTCCTTTATTTTGATGCATATTTACTTCATTTTGATGCATATTTCCTTTTTTTGATGCATATTTCCTTCATTTAGCTACAAAAAAAATGCATAATTGCTATTAACTACATGACTTAAAGCACTATTACTCATAACTACACAATTATGACTGTAGTACCATAAATACCTCTATATATTTGCACAATTGTTTTGCACAAATTGATTCTGCACAATTGTTTTGCACAATTTCGCCGGTCAACGCCGGTCAACATCTGGTCAACGGTGGTCAACGCCGGTCAACGGTCGGTCCCCTATATATTTGCACAATTGTTTTGCACAATTTATTTTTGCACAATTTGTTTGCACATTTTAAATTCCGATGGAGGTCCGAAAGCCGGCGGTCCGACAAATTTTTTTGCGCAATTTATTTTTGCACAATTTGTTTGCACATTTTATGTTTCGGTGGAAGTCTAGCGGCGGATCGACAAATTTTTTTGCACAATTTAATTTGCACTATTTTTTTGCACTATTTTTTTTTTATTTTATTGCACATTTTCATTTTTTACAACAAACAACCTAATTGAATAAGCAGCTAAACACAAATAATAATTCTCAAAGCTTGCTGCTGTAAAAAACGTAGCATATATGCTAAGAAGGAGGCATTCAACAAGTTCGAACACGCTATCCAAACGCCATCCTCAACCGATAAAAAGTTGCTGTCAAGAGCATATTATCATCATCTTACAGTGCTCAAAAACTCACTAACAGTAGATAAGCATAGGGCATAGCCCATCACCAAAGTAATAGAGGCCTTCCCTTTCAAAGAATCCTCAAATAACTTCTTCCTATAGGAGAATAGGGTATGGAGAAGATCTTTAACTTCCTTGCAGCAGGATAGCTCCAGCATATTTCTGTAAAAACGAGCAAGTATAACATATTTTTGTAAAAACGAGCAAGTATAAGAATCTGCAAAGCCAAAACAATAGCAAGAAACAGATGGCAATCCAAAGTCCAAATAATCATCGCAAGTAACCATCTGAGGATAAAAATCTTTTGTGAAATAAGCTGTTGAAACAGGAGCATCATCAAACCAGCAAAAGAGTGAAAAAAGGGGCCGATAGAACTCATTCATATATAATCAATCAAGCACAGCCCATCTATCCAATAAGGTTGTCAAAACTACCAGATTGTCAAAACGAACAGAAGATACTCCATCTACTAATTAGATCATCAGAAAAGTTCAGAAGATGGAAATTCTAAAAAGAACAGGAGCAAAATCTACTAGTTCTCACCGGTCATGTGTTCACTAAGAACTTTGCCTCTGATAATGGCCGATAGAGTGTCGCGTCGTCGGCGAAGGCAATCTGTCCAAGACAAATCGAGAAGAGGCTGCCGCACAACGATACTCCAAACTCGAAAGGGGAAGGCAGGTGGAAATCGCTCAAGCGATGGCAAGCGTCGGGCAAGCGGTAGCCACGAAACTGGAGGAGACAGAATCTTCGACGGCTGATTTAACAGGGGTAGCTGGTAGCAAGATGGGCGGCAAAACTCGCGACATCGACGATGAGAATGAGGACGGAGCAAGGAGATTCAAGCACAATCGGCGACGGAAAGATGCAAGCACACTTGTTCTCATGCATATCCCATTAACAACAACTTGACGGACAGATGTTCAAACCAAACTTGGTAAACAAAACATGTTTACCATCACTTTGAGACCCTGCAATTCTATCATAAATTAATATACCCACACCAATAAACTCATTCAAATATCTTATCACTTACATAAAATAAATAAGACAAATAATACAGAAGAAGACGATAAATATTTGGAATGCACCCAACTACGTACAGTTT
This sequence comes from Pogostemon cablin, assembly GCA_023678885.1. NCBI lineage: Eukaryota > Viridiplantae > Streptophyta > Magnoliopsida > Lamiales > Lamiaceae > Pogostemon > Pogostemon cablin. The sequence continues at coordinate 131,305 of JAHCLQ010000811.1, forward strand.
ATGAAAGGGACCAGATGCAGCTGGTTTAGGGGGGCGGCCATTAGATTTTCGTCAACCGCCGACTGCTTGAAGGGCAACGGTTGAGGACCAAAACTGAGTTCAAAGCAGAAGCACTGAGAAGAAGCACAATCGACGACGGCCGTGGGGCCACAGGAGCAGGACTGGTTGAGACAGCGGCCATCGAGACGCTAGATGCGGCGAGAGAAACCATCGATGGTCGGTTGTGTGAGAAGAAGAGAGCCGGCGCCTCAGAGAAAATAGGATGCGCAATTTGAGCGAGCGACGATGACAAAATCGCGTCGAAGGCAGCCATGAGTGCTGAAGATGTCGGCCAAATCAAAAGACCATAGTAGGCTCTGGAGTCTGAAGAAACAAGCAGCCGATGGCGGCGCGGCCCAGATAGCGAACAAGATTGAAGATCCAGCAGCGTTGGGGGCGATAACGGTAGATCTGGACAATCGATGCCCAGATCGATAAGCAAGGGCAGTAACCAGGTGCTTCGGGTTGCCGTCGAAACTCCACGACCAGCAAGGAACCGGCGGAACCCCAGGCTGCGCAGAGCCTGAGTTTCTTGGTCGCAGGTCCGGCTACACCTACCGCGATCCCCTCGCATGAGTAGAAAAAATAAAGGGCTAGAGGATAGAGGGAAGGTTTTCTTTGACGGGAAGAGGATGGTGGTCGGGAAGAGGATGTACGGTGGCGATGGGGATGGAGAAGATGCGTGATTTCGTGGGGTCACTTAAGATGAGACATTGATTTATTTCATTAAGGGTAGTTCAGTCTCTTTAAAGTTAATTTGTGTAGTGGAGCATAATTTTTTTCTCCCCTTGTATTTAAGAGTAATTTAGCTCTAAAGTGTGTATCTTAGAGTAATAAAAGTTCAAAGACTTATTATCTCTTCGTTTAATCAAATTATTGAATAAAAAACTCGTTTCTTTATGAGTTAAGAAAGGATAAACAACATATAATGCATGATAGATTCGATGTCTAAAGACTCATTATCTCTTAGTTAAATCGAATCATTGAATAAAGAACATGTTTTCTTAAGAGTTAAGAAAGGATAAACGACATATAATGCATGATAGATTCGACGTTAGAAGACTTATCATCTCTTCGTTTAATCGAATCAATAAATAGAGAACTCGTTTTCTTATTAGTTAAGAAAGGATAAACAACGTATAATACATGATAGATTCGACGTCTAAGGACTATTATCACTTTGTTTAATCGAATCATTGAATAAAAAACTCACTTCTTTATGAGTTAAGAAAGGATAAACAACATATAATGCAAGATAGATTCGACGTCTAAAGAGTAATTATCTCTTTGTTTAATCGAATCATTGAATAAAGAACTCATTTCTTTATGAATTAAGAAAAGATAAACAACATATAATGCATGATAGATTCGACGTTTAAAGACTTATTATCTCTTCATTTAATCGAATCATTGAATAAAGAACAATGTTTTCTTATGAGTTAAGAAAGGATAAACAACATATAATGCATGATAGATTCGACGTCTAAAGACTCATTATCACTTCGTTTAAACGAATCATTGAATAAAAAACTCCTTTCCTTTTGAGTTAAGAAAGGATAAACAACATATAATGCCTGATAGATTCGACGTTAGAAGACTTATCATCTCTTCGTTTAATCGAATCAATAAATAGAGAACTCGTTTTCTTATTAGTTAAGAAAGGATAAACAACGTATAATACATGATAGATTCGACGTCTAAGGACTATTATCACTTTGTTTAATCGAATCATTGAATAAAAAACTCACTTCTTTATGAGTTAAGAAAGGATAAACAACATATAATGCATGATAGATTCGATGTCTAAAGACTCATTATCTCTTCGTTAAATCGATTCATTGAATAAAGAACATGTTTTCTTAAGAGTTAAGAAAGGATAAACGACATATAATGCATGATAGATTTGACGTTTAAAGGCTTATTATCTCTTCATTTAATCGAATCATTGAATAAAGAACTGGGTTCCCTTATGAGTTAATAAAGGATAAACAACATATAATGCATGATAGATTCGACGTCTAAAGACTCATTATCCCTTCGTTTAAAAGAATCATTGAATAAAAAACTCCTTTCCTTTTGAGTTAAGAAATGATAAACAATATATAATGCATGATAGATTCGACATCTAAAGTGTCATTATCTCTTTGTTTAATCGAATCATCGAATAAAAAACTCGTTTCTTTATGAGTTAAGAAAAGATAAACAACATATAATGCATGATAGATTTGACGTTCAAAGACTTATTATCTCTTCGTTTAATCGAATCATTGAATAAAGAACTCGTTTGTTTATGAGTTAAGAAAGGATAAACAACATATAATGCATGATAGATTCGATGTCTAAAGACTCATTATCTCTTCGTTAAATCGAATCATTGAATAAAGAACATGTTTTCTTAAGAGTTAAGAAAGGATAAACGACATATAATGCATGATAGATTCGACGTTAGAAGACTTATTATCTCATCGTTTAATCGAATCAATAAATAGAGAACTCGTTTCCTTATGAGTTAAGAAAGAATAAAAAAACATATAATGCATGATAGATTCAACGTCTAAGGACTATTATCACTTTGTTTAATCGAATCATTAAATAAAAAACTCACTTCTTTATGAGTTAAGAAAGGATAAACAACATATAATGCATGACAGATTCGACGTCTAATGAATAATTATCTTTTTGTTTAATCGAATAATTGAATGAAGAACTCATTTCTTTACGAGTTAAGAAAAGATAAACAACATATAATGCATGATAGATTCTACGTTTAAAGGCTTATCATCTCTTCATTTAATCGAATCATTGAATAAAGAACAATGTTTTCTTATGAGTTAAGAAAGGATAAACAACATATAATGCATGATAGATTCGACGTCTAAAGACTCATTATCACTTCGTTTAAACGAATCATTGAATAAAAATCTCCTTTCCTTTTGAGTTAAGAAAGGATAAACAATATATAATGCATGATAGATTCGACGTCTAAAGAGTCATTATCTCTTCGTTTAATCGAATCATCGAATAAAAAACTCGTTTCTTTATGAGTTAAGAAAAGATAAACAACATATAATGCATGATAGATTTGACGTTCAAAGACTTATTATCTCTTCGTTTAATCGAATCATTGAATAAAGAACTCGTTTGTTTATGAGTTAAGAAAGGATAAACAACATATAATGCATGATAGATTCGATGTCTAAAGACTCATTATCTCTTAGTTAAATCGAAACATTGAATAAAGAACATGTTTTCTTAAGAGTTAAGAAAGGATAAACGACATATAATGCATGATAGATTCGACGTTTGAAGACTTATTATCTCTTCGTTTAATCGAATCAATAAATAGAGAACTCGTTTCCTTATGAGTTAAGAAAGAATAAAAAACATATAATGCATGATAGATTCGACGTCTAAGGACTATTATCACTTTGTTTAATCGAATCATTAAATAAAAAACTCACTTCTTTATGAGTTAAGAAAGGATAAACAACATATAATGCATGACAGATTCGACGTCTAATGAATAATTATCTTTTTGTTTAATCGAACAATTGAATGAAGAACTCATTTCTTTACGAGTTAAGAAAAGATAAACAACATATAATGCATGATAGATTCGACGTTTAAAGGCTTATTATCTCTTCATTTAATCGAATCATTGAATAAAGAACAATGTTTTCTTATGAGTTAAGAAAGGATAAACAACATATAATGCATGATAGATTCGACGTCTAAAGACTCATTATCACTTCGTTTAAACGAATCATTGAATAAAAATCTCCTTTCCTTTTGAGTTAAGAAAGGATAAACAACATATAATGCATGATAGATTCGACGTCTAAAGAGTCATTATCTCTTCGTTTAATCGAATCATCGAATAAAAAACTCGTTTCTTTATGAGTTAAGAAAAGATAAACAACATATAATGCATGATAGATTTGACGTTCAAAGACTTATTATCTCTTCGTTTAATCGAATCATTGAATAAAGAACTCGTTTGTTTATGAGATAAGAAAGGATAAACAACATATAATGCATGATAGATTCGATGTCTAAAGACTCATTATCTCTTCGTTAAATCGAATCATTGAATAAAGAACATGTTTTCTTAAGAGTTAAGAAAGGATAAACGACATATAATGCATGATAGATTCGACGTTAGAAGACTTATTATCTCATCGTTTAATCGAATCAATGAATAAAGAACTCATTTCCTTATGAGTTAAGAAAGGATAAAAAACATATAATGCATGATAGATTCGACGTCTAAGGACTATTATCACTTTGTTTAATCGAATCATTAAATAAAAACTCACTTCTTTATGAGTTAAGAAAGGATAAACAACATATAATGCATGACAGATTCGACGTCTAATGAATAATTATCTTTTTGTTTAATCTAATAATTGAATGAAGAACTCATTTCCTTACGAGTTAAGAAAAGATAAACAACATATAATGCATGATAGATTTGACGTTTAAAGGCTTATTATCTCTTCATTTAATCGAATCATTGAATAAAGAACTGGGTTCCCTTATGAGTTAATAAAGGATAAACAACATATAATGCATGATAGATTCGACGTCTAAAGACTCATTATCCGTTCGTTTAAAAGAATCATTGAATAAAAAACTCCTTTCCTTTTGAGTTAAGAAATGATAAACAATATATAATGCATGATAGATTCGACATCTAAAGTGTCATTATCTCTTTGTTTAATCGAATCATTAAATAAAAAACTCGTTTCTTTATGAGTTATGAAAAGATAAACAACATATAATACATGATAGATTAGACGTTCAAAGACTTATTATCTCTTCGTTTAATCAAATTATTGAATAAAGAACTCGTTTCTTTATGAGTTAAGAAAGGATAAACAACATATAATTAATGATAGATTCGATGTTTAAAGACTCATTATCTCTTAGTTAAATTGAATCATTGAATAAAGAACATGTTTTCTTAAGAGTTAAGAAAGGATAAACGACATATAATGCATGATAGATTCGACGTTAGAAGACTTATTATCTCTTCGTTTAATCGAATCAATGAATAAAGAACTCGTTTCCTTATGAGTTAAGAAAGGATAAAAAACATATAATGCATGATAGATTTGACGTCTAAGGATTATTATCACTTTGTTTAATCGAATCATTAAATAAAAAACTCACTTCTTTATGAGTTAAGAAAGGATAAACAACATATAATGAATGATAGATTCGACGTCTAATGAGTAATTATCTTTTTGTTTAATCAAATAATTGAATGAAGAACTCATTTCTTTCCGAGTTAAGAAAATATAAACAACATATAATGCATGATAGATTCGACGTTTAAAGGATTATTATCTCTTCATTTAATCGAATCATTGAATAAAGAACAATGTTTTCTTATGAGTTAAGAAAGGATAAACAACATATAATGCATGATAGATTCGACGTCTAAAGACTCATTATCACTTCGTTTAAACGAATCATTGAATAAAAAACTCCTTTCCTTTTGAGTTAAGAAAGGATAAACAACATATAATGCATGATAGATTCGACGTTTAAAGAGTCATTATCTCTTCGTTTAATCGAATCAATGAATAAAAAACTCGTTTCTTTATGAGTTAAGAAAAGATAAACAACATATAATGCATGATAGATTTGACGTTCAAAGACTTATTATCTCTTCGTTTAATCGAATCATTGAATAAAGAACTCGTTTGTTTATGAGTTAAAAAAGGATAAACAACATATAATGCATGATAGATTCGATGTCTAAAGACTCATTATCTCTTCGTTAAATCGAATCATTGAATAAAGAACATGTTTTCTTAAGAGTTAAGAAAGGATAAACGACATATAATGCATGATAGATTTGACGTTTAAAGGCTTATTATCTCTTCATTTAATCGAATCATTGAATAAAGAACTGGGTTCCCTTATGAGTTAATAAAGGATAAACAACATATAATGCATGATAGATTCGACGTCTAAAGACTCATTATCCCTTCGTTTAAAAGAATCATTGAATAAAAAACTCCTTTCCTTTTGAGTTAAGAAATGATAAACAATATATAATGCATGATAGATTCGACATCTAAAGTGTCATTATCTCTTTGTTTAATCGAATCATTGAATAAAAAACTTGTTTCTTTATGAGTTAAGAAAAGATAAACAACATATAATGCATGATAGATTAGATGTTCAAAGACTTATTATCTCTTCGTTTAATCAAATTATTGAATAAAAAACTCATTTCATTATGAGTTAAGAAAGGATAAACAACATATAATGCATGATAGATTCGATGTCTAAAGACTCATTATCTCTTCGTTAAATCGAATCATTGAATAATGAACATGTTTTCTTAAGAGTTAAGAAAGGATAAACGACATATAATGCATGATAGATTTGACGTTTAAAGGCTTATTATCTCTTCATTTAATCGAATCATTGAATAAAGAACTGGGTTCCCTTATGAGTTAATAAAGGATAAACAACATATAATGCATGATAGATTCGACGTCTAAAGACTCATTATCCCTTCGTTTAAAAGAATCATTGAATAAAAAACTCCTTTCCTTTTGAGTTAAGAAATGATAAACAATATATAATGCATGATAAATTCGACATCTAAAGTGTCATTATCTCTTTGTTTAATCGAATCATTGAATAAAAAACTCGTTTCTTTATGAGTTAAGAAAAGATAAACAACATATAATGCATGATAGATTAGACGTTCAAAGACTTATTATCTCTTCGTTTAATCAAATTATTGAATAAAAAACTCGTTTCTTTATGAGTTAAGAAAGGATAAACAACATATAATGCATGATAGATTCGATGTCTAAAGACTCATTATCTCTTAGCTTAATCGAATCATTGAATAAAGAACATGTTTTCTTAAGAGTTAAGAAAGGATAAACGACATATAATGCATGATAGATTCGACGTTAGAGGACTTATTATCTCTTCGTTTAATCGAATCAATAAATAGAGAACTCGTTTCCTTATGAGTTAAGAAAGAATAAAAAACATATAATGCATGATAGATTCGACGTCTAAGGACTATTATCACTTTGTTTAATCGAATCATTAAATAAAAAACTCACTTCTTTATGAGTTAAGAAAGGATAAACAACATATAATGCATGACAGATTCGACGTCTAATGAATAATTATCTTTTTGTTTAATCGAACAATTGAATGAAGAACTCATTTCTTTACGAGTTAAGAAAAGATAAACAACATATAATGCATGATAGATTCGACGTTTAAAGGCTTATTATCTCTTCATTTAATCGAATCATTGAATAAAGAACAATGTTTTCTTATGAGTTAAGAAAGGATAAACAACATATAATGCATGATAGATTCGACGTCTAAAGACTCATTATCACTTCGTTTAAACGAATCATTGAATAAAAATCTCCTTTCCTTTTGAGTTAAGAAAGGATAAACAACATATAATGCATGATAGATTCGACGTCTAAAGAGTCATTATCTCTTCGTTTAATCGAATCATCGAATAAAAAACTCGTTTCTTTATGAGTTAAGAAAAGATAAACAACATATAATGCATGATAGATTTGACGTTCAAAGACTTATTATCTCTTCGTTTAATCGAATCATTGAATAAAGAACTCGTTTGTTTATGAGATAAGAAAGGATAAACAACATATAATGCATGATAGATTCGATGTCTAAAGACTCATTATCTCTTCGTTAAATCGAATCATTGAATAAAGAACATGTTTTCTTAAGAGTTAAGAAAGGATAAACGACATATAATGCATGATAGATTCGACGTTAGAAGACTTATTATCTCATCGTTTAATCGAATCAATGAATAAAGAACTCGTTTCCTTATGAGTTAAGAAAGGATAAAAAACATATAATGCATGATAGATTCGACGTCTAAGGACTATTATCACTTTGTTTAATCGAATCATTAAATAAAAACTCACTTCTTTATGAGTTAAGAAAGGATAAACAACATATAATGCATGACAGATTCGACGTCTAATGAATAATTATCTTTTTGTTTAATCTAATAATTGAATGAAGAACTCATTTCCTTACGAGTTAAGAAAAGATAAACAACATATAATGCATGATAGATTTGACGTTTAAAGGCTTATTATCTCTTCATTTAATCGAATCATTGAATAAAGAACTGGGTTCCCTTATGAGTTAATAAAGGATAAACAACATATAATGCATGATAGATTCGACGTCTAAAGACTCATTATCCCTTCGTTTAAAAGAATCATTGAATAAAAAACTCCTTTCCTTTTGAGTTAAGAAATGATAAACAATATATAATGCATGATAGATTCGACATCTAAAGTGTCATTATCTCTTTGTTTAATCGAATCATTAAATAAAAAACTCGTTTCTTTATGAGTTATGAAAAGATAAACAACATATAATACATGATAGATTAGACGTTCAAAGACTTATTATCTCTTCGTTTAATCAAATTATTGAATAAAGAACTCGTTTCTTTATGAGTTAAGAAAGGATAAACAACATATAATTAATGATAGATTCGATGTTTAAAGACTCATTATCTCTTAGTTAAATTGAATCATTGAATAAAGAACATGTTTTCTTAAGAGTTAAGAAAGGATAAACGACATATAATGCATGATAGATTCGACGTTAGAACACTTATTATCTCTTCGTTTAATCGAATCAATGAATAAAGAACTCGTTTCCTTATGAGTTAAGAAAGGATAAAAAACATATAATGCATGATAGATTTGACGTCTAAGGATTATTATCACTTTGTTTAATCGAATCATTAAATAAAAAACTCACTTCTTTATGAGTTAAGAAAGGATAAACAACATATAATGAATGATAGATTCGACGTCTAATGAGTAATTATCTTTTTGTTTAATCAAATAATTGAATGAAGAACTCATTTCTTTCCGAGTTAAGAAAATATAAACAACATATAATGCATGAAAGATTCGACGTTTAAAGGATTATTATCTCTTCATTTAATCGAATCATTGAATAAAGAACAATGTTTTCTTATGAGTTAAGAAAGGATAAACAACATATAATGCATGATAGATTCGACGTCTAAAGACTCATTATCACTTCGTTTAAACGAATCATTGAATAAAAAACTCCTTTCCTTTTGAGTTAAGAAAGGATAAACAACATATAATGCATGATAGATTCGACGTTTAAAGAGTCATTATCTCTTCGTTTAATCGAATCAATGAATAAAAAACTCGTTTCTTTTTGAGTTAAGAAATGATAAACAATATATAATGCATGATAAATTCGACATCTAAAGTGTCATTATCTCTTTGTTTAATCGAATCATTGAATAAAAAACTCGTTTCTTTATGAGTTAAGAAAAGATAAACAACATATAATGCATGATAGATTAGACGTTCAAAGACTTATTATCTCTTCGTTTAATCAAATTATTGAATAAAAAACTCGTTTCTTTATGAGTTAAGAAAGGATAAACAACATATAATGCATGATAGATTCGATGTCTAAAGACTCATTATCTCTTAGCTTAATCGAATCATTGAATAAAGAACATGTTTTCTTAAGAGTTAAGAAAGGATAAACGACATATAATGCATGATAGATTCGACGTTAGAGGACTTATTATCTCTTCGTTTAATCGAATAAATAAATAGAGAACTCGTTTTCTTATGAGTTAAGAAAGGATAAACAACATATAATACATGATAGATTCGACGTCTAAGGACTATTATCACTTTGTTTAATCGAATCATTGAATAAAAACTCACTTCTTTATGAGTTAAGAAAGGATAAACAACATATAATGCATGATAAATTCAACGTCTAAAGAGTAATTATCTCTTTGTTTAATCGAATCATTGAATAAAGAACTCATTTCTTTATGAATTAAGAAAAGAGAAACAACATATAATGCATGATAGATTCGACGTTTAAAGACTTATTATCTCTTCATTTAATCGAATCATTGAATAAAGAACAATGTTTTCTTATGAGTTAAGAAAGGATAAACAACATATAATGCATGATAGATTCGACGTCTAAAGACTCATTATCACTTCGTTTAAACGAATCATTGAATAAAAAACTCCTTTCCTTTTGAGTTAAGAAAGGATAAACAACATATAATGCATGATAGATTCGATGTCTATAGACTCATTATCTCTTAGTTTAATCGAATCATTGAATAAAGAACATGTTTTCTTAAGAGTTAAGAAAGGATAAACGACATATAATGCATGATAGATTCGACGTTAGAAGACTTATTATCTCTTCGTTTAATCGAATCAATGAATAAAGAACTCGTTTCCTTATGAGTTAAGAAAGGGTAAAAAACATATAATGCATTATAGATTTGACGTCAAAGGACTATTATCACTTTGTTTAATCGAATCATTAAATAAAAAACTCACTTCTTTATGAGTTAAGAAAGGATAAACAACATATAATGAATGATAGATTCGACGTCTAATGAGTAATTATCTTTTTGTTTAATCGAATAATTGAATGAAGAACTCATTTCTTTACGAGTTAAGAAAAGATAAACAACATATAATGCATGATAGATTCGACGTTTAAAGGCTTATTATCTCTTCATTTAATCAAATCATTGAATAAAGAACAATGTTTTCTTATGAGTTAAGAAAGGATAAACAACATATAATGCATGATAGATTCGACGTCTAAAGACTCATTATCACTTCGTTTAAACGAATCATTGAATAAAAAACTCCTTTCCTTTTGAGTTAAGAAAGGATAAACAACATATAATGCATGATAGATTCGACGTCTAAAGAGTCATTATCTCTTCGTTTAAATGAATCATCGAATAAAAAACTCGTTTCTTTATGAGTTAAGAAAAGATAAACAACATATAATGCATGATTGATTTGACGTTCAAAGACTTATTATCTCTTCGTTTAATCGAATCATTGAATAAAGAACTCGTTTGTTTATGAGTTAAGAAAGGATAAACAACATATAATGCATGATAGATTCGATGTCTAAAGACTCATTATCTCTTCGTTAAATCGAATCATTGAATAAAGAACATGTTTTCTTAAGAGTTAAGAAAGGATAAACGACATATAATGCATGATAGATTCGACGTTAGAAGACTTATTATCTCATCGTTTAATCGAATCAATGAATAAAGAACTCGTTTCCTTATGAGTTAAGAAAGGATAAAAACATATAATGCATGATAGATTCGACGTTTAAGGACTATTATCACTTTGTTTAATCGAATCATTAAATAAAAAACTCTCTTCTTTATGAGTTAAGAAAGGATAAACAACATATAATGCATGACAGATTCGACGTCTAATGAATAATTATCTTTTTGTTTAATCGAATAATTGAATGAAGAACTCATTTCTTTACGAGTTAAGAAAAGATAAACAACATATAATGCATGATAGATTTGACGTTTAAAGGCTTATTATCTCTTCATTTAATCGAATCATTGAATAAAGAACTGGGTTCCCTTATGAGTTAATAAAGGATAAACAACATATAATGCATGATAGATTCGACGTCTAAAGACTCATTATCCCTTCGTTTAAAAGAATCATTGAATAAAAAACTCCTTTCCTTTTGAGTTAAGAAATGATAAACAATATATAATGCATGATAGATTCGACTTCTAATGTGTCATTATCTCTTTGTTTAATCGAATCATTGAATAAAAAACTCGTTTCTTTATGAGTTAAGAAAAGATAAACAACATATAATGCATGATAGATTAGACGTTCAAAGACTTATTATCTATTCGTTTAATCAAATTATTGAATAAAGAACTCGTTTCTTTATGAGTTAAGAAAGGATAAACAACATATAATGCATGATAAATTCGATGTCTAAAGACTCATTATCTCTTAGTTAAATCGAATCATTGAATAAAGAACATGTTTTCTTAAGAGTTAAGAAAGGATAAACGACATATAATGCATGATAGATTCGACGTTAGAAGACTTATTATCTCTTCGTTTAATCGAATCAATGAATAAAGAACTCGTTTCCTTATGAGTTAAGAAAGGATAAAAAACATATAATGCATGATAGATTTGACGTCTAAGGACTATTATCACTTTGTTTAATCGAATCATTAAATAAAAAACTCACTTCTTTATGAGTTAAGAAAGGATAAACAACCTATAATGAATGATAGATTCGACGTCTAATGAGTAATTATCTTTTTGTTTAATCGAATAATTGAATGAAGAACTCATTTCTTTACGAGTTAAGAAAAGATAAACAACATATAATGCATGATAGATTCGACGTTTAAAGGCTTATTATCTCTTCATTTAATCGAATCATTGAATAAAGAACAATGTTTTCTTATGAGTTAAGAAAGGATAAACAACATATAATGCATGATAGATTCGACGTCTAAAGACTCATTATCACTTCGCTTAAACGAATCATTGAATAAAAAACTCCTTTCCTTTTGAGTTAAGAAAGGATAAACAACATATAATGCATGATAGATTCGACGTCTAAAGAGTCATTATCTCTTCGTTTAATCGAATCATCGAATAAAAAACTCGTTTCTTTATGAGTTAAGAAAAGATAAACAACATATAATGCATGATAGATTTGACGTTCAAAGACTTATTATCTCTTCGTTTAATCGAATCATTGAAAAAAGAACTCGTTTGTTTATGAGTTAAGAAAGGATAAACAACATATAATGCATGATAGATTCGATGTCTAAAGACTCATTATCTCTTCGTTAAATCGAATCATTGAATAAAGAACATGTTTTCTTAAGAGTTAAGAAAGGATAAACGACATATAATGCATGATAGATTCGACGTTAGAAGACTTATTATCTCATCGTTTAATCGAATCAATGAATAAAGAACTCGTTTTCTTATGAGTTAAGAAAGGATAAAAAACATATAATGCATGATAGATTCGACGTCTAAAGACTTATTATCTCTTCGTTTAATCGAATCATTAAATAAAAAACTCACTTCTTTATGAGTTAAGAAAGGATAAACAACATATAATGCATGACAGATTCGACGTCTAATGAATAATTATCATTTTGTTTAATCGAATAATTGAATGAAGAACTCATTTCTTTACGAGTTAAGAAAAGATAAACAACATATAATGCATGATAGATTAGACGTTCAAAGACTTATTATCTCTTCGTTTAATCAAATTATTGAATAAAGAACTCGTTTATTTATGAGTTAAGAAAGGATAAACAACATATAATGCATGATAGATTCGATGTCTAAAGACTCATTATCTCTTAGTTAAATCGAATCATTGAATAAAGAACATGTTTTCTTAAGAGTTAAGAAAGGATAAACGACATATAATGCATGATAGATTCGACGTTAGAAGATTTATTATCTCTTCGTTTAATCGAATCAATGAATAAAGAACTCGTTTCCTTATGAGTTAAGGAAGGATAAAAAACATATAATGCATGATAAATTCGACGTCTAAGGACTATTATCACTTTGTTTAATCGAATCATTAAATAAAAAACTCACTTTTTTATGAGTTAAGAAAGGATAAACAACATATAATGAATGATAGATTCGACGTCTAATGAGTAATTATCTTTTTGTTTAATCGAATAATTGAATGAAGAACTCATTTCTTTACGAGTTAAGAAAAGATAAACAACATGTAATGCATGATAGATTCGACGTTTAAAGGCTTATTATCTCTTCATTTAATCGAATCATTGAATAAAGAACAATGTTTTCTTATGAGTTAAGAAAGGATAAACAACATATAATGCATGACAGATTCGACGTCTAAAGACTCATTATCACTTCGTTTAAAAGAATCATTGAATAAAAAACTCCATTCCTTTTGAGTTAAGAAAGGATAAACAACATATAATGCATGATAGATTCGACGTCTAAAGAGTCATTATCTCTTCGTTTAATCGAATCATCGAATAAAAAACTCGTTTCTTTATGAGTTAAGAAAAGATAAACAACATATAATGCATGATAGATTTGACGTTCAAAGACTTATTATCTCTTCGTTTAATCGAATCATTGAATAAAGAACTCGTTTGTTTATGAGTTAAGAAAGGATAAACAACATATAATGCATGATAGATTCGATGTCTAAAGACTCATTATCTCTTAGTTAAATCGAATCATTGAATAAAGAACATGTTTTCTTAAGAGTCAAGAAAGGATAAACGACATATAATGCATGATAGATTCGACGTTAGAAGACTTATTATCTCTTCGTTTAATCGAATCAATGAATAAAGAACTCGTTTCCTTATGAGTTAAGAAAGGATAAAAAACATATAATGCATGATAGATTCGACGTCTAAGGACTATTATCACTTTGTTTAATCGAATCATTAAATAAAAAACTCACTTCTTTATGAGTTAAGAAAGGATAAACAACATATAATGCATGACAGATTCGACGTCTAATGAATAATTATCTTTTTGTTTAATCGAATAATTGAATGAAGAACTCATTTCTTTACGAGTTAAGAAAAGATAAACAACATATAATGCATGATAGATTCGATGTTTAAAGGCTTATTATCTCTTCATTTAATCGAATCATTGAATAAAGAACTGGGTTCCCTTATGAGTTAATAAAGGATAAACAACATATAATGCATGATAGATTCGACGACTAAAGACTCATTATCCCTTCGTTTAAAAGAATCATAGAATAAAAAACTCCTTTCCTTTTGAGTTAAGAAATGATAAACAATATATAATGCATGATAGATTCGACATCTAAAGTGTCATTATCTCTTCGTTTAATCGAATCATCGAATAAAAAACTCATTTCTTTATGAGTTAAAAAAAGATAAACAAAATATAATGCATGATAGATTTGACGTTCAAAGACTTATTATCTCTTCGTTTAATCGAATCATTGAATAAAGAACTCGTTTGTTTATGAGTTAAGAAAGGATAAACAACATATAATACATGATAGATTCGATGTCTAAAGACTCATTATCTCTTAGTTAAATCGAATCATTGAATAAAGAACATGTTTTCTTAAGAGTTAAGAAAGGATAAACGACATATAATGCATGATTGATTCGACGTTAGAAGACTTATTATCTCTTCATTTAATCGAATCAATGAATAAAGAACTCGTTTCCTTATGAGTTAAGAAAGGATAAAAAACATATAATGCATGATAGATTTGACGTCTAAGGACTGTTATCACTTTGTTTAATCGAATCATTAAATAAAAAACTCACTTCTTTATGAGTTAAGAAAGTATAAACAACATATAATGCATGATAAATTCGACGTCTAAAGAGTAATTATCTCTTTGTTTAATCGAATCATTGAATAAAGAACTCATTTCTTTATGAATTAAGAAAAGATAAACAACATATAATGCATGATAGATTCGACGTTTAAAGACTTATTATCTCTTCATTTAATCGAATCATTGAATAAAGAACAATGTTTTCTTATGAGTTAAGAAAGGATAAACAACATATAATGCATGATAGATTCGACGGCTAAAGACTCATTATCACTTCGTTTAAACGAATCATTGAATAAAAAACTCCTTTCCTTTTGAGTTAAGAAAGGATAAACAACATATAATGCATGATAGATTCGATGTCTAAAGACTCATTCTCTCTTAGTTAAATCTAATCATTGAATAAAGAACATGTTTTCTTAAGAGTTAAGAAAGGATAAACGACATATAATGCATGATAGATTCGACGTTAGAAGACTTATTATCTCTTCGTTTAATCGAATCAATGAATAAAGAACTCGTTTCCTTATGAGTTAAGAAAGGATAAAAAACATATAATGCATGATAGATTTGACGTCTAAGGACTATTATCACTTTGTTTAATCGAATCATTAAATAAAAAACTCACTTCTTTATGAGTTAAGAAAGGATAAACAACATATAATGAATGATAGATTCGACGTCTAATGAGTAATTATCTTTTTGTTTAATCGAATAATTGAATGAAGAACTCATTTCTTTACGAGTTAAGAAAAGATAAACAACATATAATGCATGATAGATTCGACGTTTAAAGGCTTATTATCTCTTCATTTAATCAAATTATTGAATAAAGAACAATGTTTTCTTACGAGTTAAGAAAGGATAAACAACATATAATGCATGATAGATTCGACGTCTAAAGACTCATTATCACTTCGTTTAAACGAATCATTGAATAAAAAACTCCTTTCCTTTTGAGTTAAGAAAGGATAAACAACATATAATGCATGATAGATTCGACGTCTAAAGAATCATTATCTCTTCGTTTAATCGAATCATCGAATAAAAAACTCGTTTCTTTATGAGTTAAGAAAAGATAAACAACATATAATGCATGATAGATTTGACGTTCAAAGACTTATTATCTCTTCGTTTAATCGAATCATTGAATAAAGAACTCGTTTGTTTATGAGTTAAGAAAGGATAAACAACATATAATGCATGATAGATTCGATGTCTAAAGACTCATTATCTCTTCGTTAAATCGAATCATTGAATAAAGAATATGTTTTCTTAAGAGTTAAGAAAGGATAAACGACATATAATGCATGATAGATTCGACGTTAGAAGACTTATTATCTCATCGTTTAATCGAATCAATGAATAAAGAACTCGTTTCCTTATGAGTTAAGAAAGGATAAAAAACATATAATGCATGATAGATTCGACGTCTAAGGACTATTATCACTTTGTTTAATCGAATCATTAAATAAAAAACTCACTTCTTTATGAGTTAAGAAAGGATAAACAACATATAATGCATGACAGATTCGACGTCTAATGAGTAATTATCTTTTTGTTTAATCGAATAATTGAATGAAGAACTCATTTCTTTACGAGTTAAGAAAAGATAAACAACATATAATGCATGATAGATTCGACGTTTAAAGGCTTATTATCTCTTCATTTAATCGAATTATTGAATAAAGAACTGGGTTCCCTTATGAGTTAAGAAAGGATAAACAACATATAATGCATGATAGATTCGACGTCTAAAGACTCATTATCCCTTCGTTTAAAAGAATCATTGAATAAAAAACTCCTTTTCTTTTGAGTTAAGAAATGATAAACAATATATAATGCATGATAGATTCGACATCTAAAGTGTCATTATCTCTTCGTTTAATCGAATCATCGAATAAAAAACTCATTTCTTTATGAGTTAAGAAAAGATAAACAACATATAATGCATGATAGATTTGACGTTCAAAGACTTATTATCTCTTCGTTTAATCGAATCATTGAATAAAGAACTCGTTTGTTTATGAGTTAAGAAAGGATAAACAACATATAATACATGATAGATTTGATGTCTAAAGACTCATTATCTCTTAGTTAAATCGATTCATTGAATAAAGAACATGTTTTCTTAAGAGTTAAGAAAGGATAAACGACATATAATGCATGATTGATTCGACGTTAGAAGACTTATTATCTCTTCATTTAATCGAATCAATGAATAAAGAACTCGTTTCCTTATGAGTTAAGAAAGGATAAAAAACATATAATGCATGATAGATTTGACGTCTAAGGACTATTATCACTTTGTTTAATCGAATCATTATATAAAAAACTCACTTCTTTATGAGTTAAGAAAGTATAAACAATATATAATGCATGATAAATTCGACGTCTAAAGAGTAATTATCTCTTTGTTTAATCGAATCATTGAATAAAGAACTCATTTCTTTATGAATTAAGAAAAGATAAACAACATATAATGCATGATAGATTCGACGTTTAAAGACTTATTATCTCTTCATTTAATCGAATCATTGAATAAAGAACAATGTTTTCTTATGAGTTAAGAAAGGATAAACAACATATAATGCATGATAGATTCGACGTCTAAAGACTCATTATCACTTCGTTTAAACGAATCATTGAATAAAAAACTCCTTTCCTTTTGAGTTAAGAAAGGATAAACAACATATAATGCATGATAGATTCGATGTCTAAAGACTCATTATCTCTTAGTTAAATCGAATCATTGAATAAAGAACATGTTTTCTTAAGAGTTAAGAAAGGATAAACGACATATAATGCATGATAGATTCGACGTTAGAAGACTTATTATCTCTTCGTTTAATCGAATCAATGAATAAAGAACTCGTTTCCTTATGAGTTAAGAAAGGATAAAAAACATATAATGCATGATAGATTTGACGTCTAAGGACTATTATCACTTTGTTTAATCGAATCATTAAATAAAAAACTCACTTCTTTATGAGTTAAGAAAGGATAAACAACATATAATGCATGATAGATTCGACGTCTAATGAGTAATTATCTTTTTGTTTAATCGAATAATTGAATGAAGAACTCATTTCTTTACGAGTTAAGAAAAGATAAACAACATATAATGCATGATAGATTCGACGTTTAAAGGCTTATTATCTCTTCATTTAATCGAATTATTGAATAAAGAACAATGTTTCCTTATGAGTTAAGAAAGGATAAACAACATATAATGCATGATAGATTCGACGTCTAAAGACTCATTATCACTTCGTTTAAACGAATCATTGAATAAAAAACTCCTTTCCTTTTGAGTTAAGAAAGGATAAACAATATATAATGCATGATAGATTCGACGTCTAAAGAGTCATTATCTCTTCGTTTAATCGAATCATCGAATAAAAAACTCGTTTCTTTATGAGTTAAGAAAAGATAAACAATATATAATGCATGATTGATTTGACGTTCAAAGACTTATTATCTCTTCGTTTAATCGAATCATTGAATAAAGAACTCGTTTGTTTATGAGTTAAGAAAGGATAAACAACATATAATGCATGATAGATTCGATGTCTAAAGACTCATTATCTCTTCGTTAAATCGAATCATTGAATAAAGAACATGATTTCTTAAGAGTTAAGAAAGGATAAACGACATATAATGCATGATAGATTCGACGTTAGAAGACTTATTATCTCATCGTTTAATCGAATCAATGAATAAAGAACTCGTTTCCTTATGAGTTAAGAAAGGATAAAAAACATATAATGCATGATAGATTCGACGTCTAAGGACTATTATCACTTTGTTTAATCGAATCATTAAATAAAAAACTCACTTCTTTATGAGTTAAGAAAGGATAAACAACATATAATGAATGATAGATTCGACGTCTAATGAGTAATTATCTTTTTGTTTAATCGAATAATTGAATGAAGAACTCATTTCTTTACGAGTTAAGAAAAGATAAACAACATATAATGCATGATAGATTCGACGTTTAAAGGCTTATTATCTCTTCATTTAATCAAATCATTGAATAAAGAACAATGTTTTCTTATGAGTTAAGAAAGGATAAACAACATATAATGCATGATAGATTCGACGTCTAAAGACTCATTATCACTTCGTTTAAACGAATCATTGAATAAAAAACTCCTTTCCTTTTGAGTTAAGAAAGGATAAACAACATATAATGCATGATAGATTCGACGTCTAAAGAGTCATTATCTCTTCGTTTAATCGAATCATCGAATAAAAAACTCGTTTCTTTATGAGTTAAGAAAAGATAAACAACATATAATGCATGATTGATTTGACGTTCAAAGACTTATTATCTCTTCGTTTAATCGAATCATTGAATAAAGAACTCGTTTGTTTATGAGTTAAGAAAGGATAAACAACATATAATGCATGATAGATTCGATGTCTAAAGACTCATTATCTCTTCGTTAAATCGAATCATTGAATAAAGAACATGTTTTCTTAAGAGTTAAGAAAGGATAAACGACATATAATGCATGATAGATTCGATGTTAGAAGACTTATTATCTCTTCGTTTAATCGAATCAATGAATAAAGAACTCGTTTCCTTATGAGTTAAGAAAGGATAAAAAACATATAATGCATGATAGATTTGACGTCTAAGGACTATTATCACTTTGTTTAATCGAATCATTAAATAAAAAACTCACTTCTTTATGAGTTAAGAAAGGATAAACAACATATAATGAATGATAGATTCGACGTCTAATGAGTAATTATCTTTTTGTTTAATCGAATAATTGAATGAAGAACTCATTTCTTTACGAGTTAAGAAAAGATAAACAACATATAATGCATGATAGATTCGACGTTTAAAGGCTTATTATCTCTTCATTTAATCAAATCATTGAATAAAGAACAATGTTTTCTTATGAGTTAAGAAAGGATAAACAACATATAATGCATGATAGATTCGACGTCTAAAGACTCATTATCACTTCGTTTAAACGAATCATTGAATAAAAAACTCCTTTCCTTTTGAGTTAAGAAAGGATAAACAACATATAATGCATGATAGATTCGACGTCTAAAGAGTCATTATCTCTTCGTTTAATCGAATCATCGAATAAAAAACTCGTTTCTTTATGAGTTAAGAAAAGATAAACAACATATAATGCATGATTGATTTGACGTTCAATGACTTATTATCTCTTCGTTTAATCGAATCATTGAATAAAGAACTCGTTTGTTTATGAGTTAAGAAAGGATAAACAACATATAATGCATGATAGATTCGATGTCTAAAGACTCATTATCTCTTCGTTAAATCGAATCATTGAATAAAGAACATGTTTTCTTAAGAGTTAAGAAAGGATAAACGACATATAATGCATGATAGATTCGATGTTAGAAGACTTATTATCTCTTCGTTTAATCGAATCAATGAATAAAGAACTCGTTTCCTTATGAGTTAAGAAAGGATAAAAAACATATAATGCATGATAGATTCGACGTCTAAGGACTATTATCACTTTGTTTAATCGAATCATTAAAAAAAAACTCACTTCTTTATGAGTTAAGAAAGGATAAACAACATATAATGAATGATAGATTCGACGTCTAATGAGTAATTATCTTTTTGTTTAATCGAATAGTTGAATGAAGAACTCATTTCTTTACGAGTTAAGAAAAGATAAACAACATATAATGCATGATAGATTCGACGTTTAAAGGCTTATTATCTCTTCATTTAATCGAATCATTGAATAAAGAACAATGTTTTCTTATGAGTTAAGAAAGGATAAACAACATATAATGCATGATAGATTCGACGTCTAAAGACTCATTATCACTTCGTTTAAACGAATCATTGAATAAAAAACTCCTTTCCTTTTGAGTTAAGAAAGGATAAACAACATATAATGCATGATAGATTCGACGTCTAAAGAGTCATTATCTCTTCGTTTAATCGAATCATCGAATAAAAAACTCGTTTCTTTATGAGTTAAGAAAAGATAAACAACATATAATGCATGATAGATTTGACGTTCAAAGACTTATTATCTCTTCGTTTAATCGAATCATTGAATAAAGAACTCGTTTGTTTATGAGTTAAGAAAGGATAAACAACATATAATGCATGATAGATTCGATGTCTAAAGACTCATTATCTCTTCGTTAAATCGAATCATTGAATAAAGAACATGTTTTCTTAAGAGTTAAGAAAGGATAACGACATATAATGCATGATAGATTTGACGTTTAAAGGCTTATTATCTCTTCATTTAATCGAATCATTGAATAAAGAACTGGGTTCCCTTATGAGTTAATAAAGGATAAACAACATATAATGCATGATAGATTCGACGTCTAAAGACTCATTATCCCTTCGTTTAAAAGAATCATTGAATAAAAAACTCCTTTCCTTTTGAGTTAAGAAATGATAAACAATATATAATGCATGATAGATTCGACATCTAAAGTGTCATTATCTCTTTGTTTAATCGAATCATTGAATAAAAAACTCGTTTCTTTATGAGTTAAGAAAAGATAAACAACATATAATGCATGATAGATTAGACGTTCAAAGACTTATTATCTATTCGTTTAATCAAATTATTGAATAAAAAACTCGTTTCTTTATGAGTTAAGAAAGGATAAACAACATATAATGCATGATAGATTCGATGTCTAAAGACTCATTATCTCTTAGTTAAATCGAATCATTGAATAAAGAACATGTTTTCTTAAGAGTTAAGAAAGGATAAACGACATATAATGCATGATAGATTCGACGTTAGAAGACTTATTATCTCTTCGTTTAATCGAATCAATGAATAAAGAACTCGTTTCCTTATGAGTTAAGAAAGGATAAACAACATATAATACATGATAGATTCGACGTCTAAGGACTATTATCACTTTGTTTTATCGAATCATTGAATAAAAAACTCACTTCTTTATGAGTTAAGAAAGGATAAACAACATATAATGCATGATAGATTCGACATCTAAAGAGTAATTATCTCTTTGTTTAATCGAATCATTGAATAAAGAACTCATTTCTTTATGAATTAAGAAAAGATAAACAACATATAATGCATGATAGATTCGACGTTTAAAGACTTATTGTCTCTTCATTTAATCGAATCATTGAATAAAGAACAATGTTTTCCTTATGAGTTAAGAAAGGATAAACAACATATAATGCATGATAGATTCGACGTCTAAAGACTCATTATCACTTCGTTTAAACGAATCATTGAATAAAAAACTCCTTTCCTTTTGAGTTAAGAAAGGATAAACAACATATAATGCATGATAGATTCGACGTCTAAAGAGTCATTATCTCTTCGTTTAATCGAATCATCGAATAAAAAACTCGTTTCTTTATGAGTTAAGAAAAGATAAACAACATATAATGCATGATAGATTTGACGTTCAAAGACTTATTATCTCTTCGTTTAATCGAATCATTGAAAAAAGAACTCGTTTGTTTATGAGTTAAGAAAGGATAAACAACATATAATGCATGATAGATTCGATGTCTAAAGACTCATTATCTATTCGTTAAATCGAATCATTGAATAAAGAACATGTTTCTTAAGAGTTAAGAAAGGATAAACGAACATATAATGCATGATAGATTCGACGTTAGAAGACTTATTATCTCATCGTTTAATCGAATCAATGAATAAAGAACTCGTTTTCTTATGAGTTTAGAAAGGATAAAAAACATATAATGCATGATAGATTCGACGTCTAAGTACTAATATCACTTTGTTTAATCGAATCATTAAATAAAAAACTCACTTCTTTATGAGTTAAGAAAGGATAAACAACATATAATGCATGACAGATTCGACGTCTAATGAATAATTATCATTTTGTTTAATCGAATAATTGAATGAAGAACTCATTTCTTTACGAGTTAAAAAAAGATAAACAACATATAATGCATGATAGATTCGACGTTTAAAGGCTTATTATCTCTTCATTTAATCGAATTATTGAATAAAGAACTGGGTTCCCTTATGAGTTAAGAAAGGATAAACAACATATAATGCATGATAGATTCGACGTCTAAAGACTCATTATCCCTTCGTTTAAAAGAATCATTGAATAAAAAACTCCTTTTCTTTTGAGTTAAGAAATGATAAACAATATATAATGCATGATAGATTCGACATCTAAAGTGTCATTATCTCTTTGTTTAATCGAATCATTGAATAAAAAACTCGTTTCTTTATGAGTTAAGAAAAGATAAACAACATATAATGCATGATAGATTAGACGTTCAAAGACTTATTATCTCTTCGTTTAATCAAATTATTGAATAAAGAACTCGTTTCTTTATGAGTTAAGAAAGGATAAACAACATATAATGCATGATAGATTCGATGTCTAAAGACTCATTATCTCTTAGTTAAATCGAATCATTGAATAAAGAACATGTTTTCTTAAGAGTTAAGAAAGGATAAACGACATATAATGCATGATAGATTCGACGTTAGAAGACTTATTATCTCTTCGTTTAATCGAATCAATGAATAAAGAACTCGTTTCCTTATGAGTTAAGAAAGGATAAACAACGTATAATACATGATAGATTCGACGTCTAAGGACTATTATCACTTTGTTTTATCGAATCATTGAATAAAAAACTCACTTCTTTATGAGTTAAGAAAGGATAAACAACATATAATGCATGATAGATTCGACGTCTAAAGAGTAATTATCTCTTTGTTTAATCGAATCATTGAATAAAGAACTCATTTCTTTATGAATTAAGAAAAGATAAACAACATATAATGCATGATAGATTCGACGTTTAAAGACTTATTATCTCTTCATTTAATCGAATCATTGAATAAAGAACAATGTTTCCTTATGAGTTAAGAAAGGATAAACAACATATAATGCATGATAGATTCGACTGTCTAAAGACTCATTATCACTTCGTTTAAACGAATCATTGAATAAAAAACTCCTTTCCTTTTGAGTTAAGAAAGGATAAACAACATATAATGCATGATAGATTCGACGTCTAAAGAGTCATTATCTCTTCGTTTAATTGAATCATCGAATAAAAAACTCGTTTCTTTATGAGTTAAGAAAAGATAAACAACATATAATGCATGATAGATTTGACGTTCAAAGACTTATTATCTCTTCGTTTAATCGAATCATTGAATAAAGAACTCGTTTGTTTATGAGTTAAGAAAGGATAAACAACATATAATGCATGACAGATTCGATGTCTAAAGACTCATTATCTCTTCGTTAAATCGAATCATTGAATAAAGAACATGTTTTCTTAAGAGTTAAGAAAGGATAAACGACATATAATGCATGATAGATTCGACGTTAGAAGACTTATTATCTCTTCGTTTAATCGAATCAATGAATAAAGAACTCGT
The DNA here is from genome assembly GCA_023678885.1 of Pogostemon cablin. Classification (NCBI taxonomy): domain Eukaryota; kingdom Viridiplantae; phylum Streptophyta; class Magnoliopsida; order Lamiales; family Lamiaceae; genus Pogostemon; species Pogostemon cablin. The sequence continues at coordinate 155,991 of JAHCLQ010000811.1, forward strand.
TTCCTTATGAGTTAAGAAAGGATAAACAACATATAATGCATGATAGATTCGACGTCTAAGGACTATTATCACTTTGTTTAATCGAATCATTAAATAAAAAACTCACTTCTTTATGAGTTAAGAAAGGATAAACAACATATAATGCATGATAGATTCGACGTCTAATGAGTAATTATCTTTTGTTTAATCGAATAATTGAATGAAGAACTCATTTCTTTACGAGTTAAGAAAAGATAAACAACATATAATGCATGATAGATTCGACGTTTAAAGGCTTATTATCTCTTCATTTAATCAAATCATTGAATAAAGAACTGGGTTCCTTATGAGTTAAGAAAGGATAAACAACATATAATGCATGATAGATTCGACGTCTAAAGACTCATTATCCCTTCGTTTAAAAGAATCATTGAATAAAAAACTCCTTTTCTTTTGAGTTAAGAAATGATAAACAATATATAATGCATGATAGATTCGACATCTAAAGTGTCATTATCTCTTTGTTTAATCGAATCATTGAATAAAAAACTCGTTTCTTTATGAGTTAAGAAAAGATAAACAACATATAATGCATGATAGATTAGACGTTCAAAGACTTATTATCTCTTCGTTTAATCAAATTATTGAATAAAGAACTCGTTTGTTTATGAGTTAAGAAAGGATAAACAACATATAATGCATGATAGATTCGATGTCTAAAGACTCATTATTTCTTAGTTAAATCGAATCATTGAATAAAGAACATGTTTTCTTAAGAGTTAAGAAAGGATAAACGACATATAATGCATGATAGATTCGACGTTAGAAGACTTATTATCTCTTCGTTTAATCGAATCAATGAATAAAGAACTCGTTTCCTTATGAGTTAAGAAAGGATAAAAAACATATAATGCATGATAGATTCGACGTCTAAGGACTATTATCACTTTGTTTAATCGAATCATTAAATAAAAAACTCACTTCTTTATGAGTTAAGAAAGGATAAACAACATATAATGCATGATAGATTCGACGTCTAAAGAGTAATTATCTTTTTGTTTAATCGAATAATTGAATAAAGAACTCATTTCTTTATGAGTTAAGAAAAGATAAACAACATATAATGCATGATAGATTCGACGTTTAAAGACTTATTATCTCTTCATTTAATCGAATCATTGAATAAAGAACAATGTTTCCTTATGAGTTAAGAAAGGATAAACAACATATAATGCATGATAGATTCGACGTCTAAACACTCATTATCACTTCGTTTAAACGAATCATTGAATAAAAAACTCCTTTCCTTATGAGTTAAGAAAGGATAAACAACATATAATGCATGATAGATTCGACGTCTAAAGACTCATTATCACTTCGTTTAATCGAATCATCGAATAAAAAACTCGTTTCTTTATGAGTTAAGAAAAGATAAACAACATATAATGCATGATAGATTTGACGTTCAAAGACTTATTATCTCTTCGTTTAATCGAATCATTGAATAAAGAACTCGTTTGTTTATGAGTTAAGAAAGGATAAACAACATATAATGCATGATAGATTCGATGTCTAAAGACTCATTATCTCTTCGTTAAATCGAATCATTGAATAAAGAACATGTTTTCTTAAGAGTTAAGAAAGGATAAACGACATATAATGCATGATAGATTTGACGTTTAAAGGCTTATTATCTCTTCATTTAATCGAATCATTGAATAAAGAACTGGGTTCCTTATGAGTTAAGAAAGGATAAACAACATATAATTCATGATAGATTCGACGTCTAAAGACTCATTATCCCTTCGTTTAAAAGAATCATTGAATAAAAAACTCCTTTCCTTTTGAGTTAAGAATTGATAAACAATATATAATGCATGATAGATTCGACATCTAAAGTGTCATTATCTCTTTGTTTAATCGAATCATTGAATAAAAAACTCGTTTCTTTATGAGTTAAGAAAAGATAAAAAACATATAATGCATGATAGATTAGACGTTCAAAGACTTATTATCTCTTCGTTTAATCAAATTATTGAATAAAGAACTCGTTTCTTTATGAGTTAAGAAAGGATAAACAACATATAATGCATGATAGATTCGATGTCTAAAGACTCATTATCTCTTAGTTAAATCGAATCATTGAATAAAGAACATGTTTTCTTAAGAGTTAAGAAAGGATAAACGACATATAATGCATGATAGATTCGACGTTAGAAGACTTATTATCTCTTCGTTTAATCGAATCAATGAATAAAGAACTCGTTTTCTTATGAGTTAAGAAAGGATAAACAACATATAATACATGATAGATTCGGCGTCTAAGGACTATTATCACTTTGTTTTATCGAATCATTGAATAAAAAACTCACTTCTTTATGAGTTAAGAAAGGATAAACAACATATAATGCATGATAGATTCGACGTCTAAAGAGTAATTATCTCTTTGTTTAATCGAATCATTGAATAAAGAACTCATTTCTTTATGAATTAAGAAAAGATAAACAACATATAATGCATGATAGATTCGACGTTTAAAGACTTATTGTCTCTTCATTTAATCGAATCATTGAATAAAGAACAATGTTTTCTTATGAGTTAAGAAAGGATAAACAACATATAATGCATGATAGATTCGATGTCTAAAGACTCATTATCACTTCGTTTAAACGAATCATTGAATAAAAAACTCCTTTCCTTTTGAGTTAAGAAAGGATAAACAACATATAATGCATGATAGATTCGACGTCTAAAGAGTCATTATCTCTTCGTTTAATCGAATCATTGAATAAAAAACTCGTTTCTTTATGAGTTAAGAAAAGATAAACAACATATAATGCATGATAGATTTGACGTTCAAAGACTTATTATCTCTTCGTTTAATCGAATCATTGAAAAAAGAACTCGTTTGTCTATGAGTTAAGAAAGGATAAACAACATATAATGCATGATAGATTCGATGTCTAAAGACTCTTTATCTCTTCGTTAAATCGAATCATTGAATAAAGAACATGTTTTCTTAAGAGTTAAGAAAGGATAAACGATATATAATGCATGATAGATTCGACGTTAGAAGACTTATTATCTCATCGTTTAATCGAATCAATGAATAAAGAACTCGTTTTCTTATGAGTTAAGAAAGGATAAACATCATATAATGCATGATAGATTCGACGTCTAAGGACTATTATCACTTTGTTTAATTGAATCATTAAATAAAAAACTCACTTCTTTATGAGTTAAGAAAGGATAAACAACATATAATGCATGATAGATTCGACGTCTAATGAGTAATTATCTTTTTGTTTAATCGAATAATTGAATGAAGAACTCATTTCTTTACGAGTTAAGAAAAGATAAACAACATATAATGCATGATAGATTCGACGTTTAAAGGCTTATTATCTCTTCATTTAATCGAATTATTGAATAAAGAACTGGGTTCCCTTATGAGTTAAGAAAGGATAAACAACATATAATGCATGATAGATTCGACGTCTAAAGACTCATTATCCCTTCGTTTAAAAGAATCATTGAATAAAAAACTCCTTTCCTATTGAGTTAAGAAATGATAAACAATATATAATGCATGATAGATTCGACATCTAAAGTGTCATTATCTCTTTGTTTAATCGAATCATTGAATAAAAAACTCGTTTCTTTATGAGTTAAGAAAAGATAAACAACATATAATGCATGATAGATTAGACGTTCAAAGACTTATTATCTCTTCGTTTAATCAAATTATTGAATAAAGAACTCGTTTCTTTATGAGTTAAGAAAGGATAAACAACATATAATGCATGATAGATTCGATGTCTAAAGACTCATTATCTCTTAGTTAAATCGAATCATTGAATAAAGAACATGTTTTCTTAAGAGTTAAGAAAGGATAAACGACATATAATGCATGATAGATTCGACGTTAGAAGACTTATTATCTCTTCGTTTAATCGAATCAATGAATAAAGAACTCGTTTCCTTATGAGTTAAGAAAGGATAAACAACATATAATGCATGATAGATTCGACGTCTAAGGACTATTATCACTTTGTTTAATCGAATCATTGAATAAAAAACTCACTTCTTTATGAGTTAAGAAAGGATAAACAACATATAATGCATGATAGATTCGACGTCTAATGAGTAATTATCTTTTTGTTTAATCGAATAATTGAATGAAGAACTCATTTCTTTATGAGTTAAGAAAAGATAAACAACATATAATGCATGATAGATTCGACGTTTAAAGACTTATTATCTCTTCATTTAATCGAATCATTGAATAAAGAACAATGTTTCCTTATGAGTTAAGAAAGGATAAACAACATATAATGCATGATAGATTCGACGTCTAAAGACTCATTATCACTTCGTTTAGACGAATCATTGAATAAAAAACTCCTTTCCTTATGAGTTAAGAAAGGATAAACAATATATAATGCATGATAGATTCGACGTCTAAAGAGTCATTATCTCTTCGTTTAATTGAATCATCGAATAAAAAACTCGTTTCTTTATGAGTTAAGAAAAGATAAACAACATATAATGCATGATAGATTTGACGTTCAAAGACTTATTATCTCTTCGTTTAATCGAATCATTGAATAAAGAACTCGTTTGTTTATGAGTTAAGAAAGGATAAACAACATATAATGCATGATAGATTCGATGTCTAAAGACTCATTATCTCTTCGTTAAATCGAATCATTGAATAAAGAACATGTTTTCTTAAGAGTTAAGAAAGGATAAACGACATATAATGCATGATAGATTAGACGTTAAAGACTTATTATCTCTTCGTTTAATCGAATCATTGAATAAAGAACTCGGTTTCCTTATGAGTTAAGAAAGGATAAACAACATATAATGCATGATAGATTCGACGTCTAAAGACTCATTATCACTTCGTTTAATCGAATCATTGAATAAAAAACTCCTTTCCTTATGAGTTAAGAAAGGATAAACAACATATAATGCATGATAGATTCGACGTCTAAAGAGTCATTATCTCTTTGTTTAATCGAATCATTGAATAAAAAACTCGTTACTTTATGAGTTAAGAAAAGATAAACAACATATAATGCATGATAGATTCGACGTTCAAAGACTTATTATCTCTTCGTTTAATCAAATTATTGAATAAAAAACGCGTTTCTTTATGAGTTAAGAAAGGATAAACAACATATAATGCATGATAGATTCGATGTCTAAAGACTCATTATCTCTTAGTTAAATCGAATCATTGAATAAAGAACAATGTTTTCTTATGAGTTAAGAAAGGATAAACAACATATAATGCATGATAGATTCGACGTCTAAAGACTCATTATCACTTCGTTTAAACGAATCATTGAATAAAAAACTCCTTTCCTTTTGAGTTAAGAAAGGATAAACAACATATAATGCATGATAGATTCGATGTCTAAAGACTCATTATCTCTTAGTTAAATCGAATCATTGAATAAAGAACATGTTTTCTTAAGAGTTAAGAAAGGATAAACGACATATAATGCATGATAGATTCGACGTTAGAAGACTTATTATCTCTTCGTTTAATCGAATCAATGAATAAAGAACTCGTTTCCTTATGAGTTAAGAAAGGATAAACAACATATAATGCATGATAGATTCGACGTCTAAGGACTATTATCACTTTGTTTAATCGAATCATTGAATAAAAAACTCACTTCTTTATGAGTTAAGAAAGGATAAACAACATATAATGCATGATAGATTCGACGTCTAAAGAGTAATTATCTCTTTGTTTAATCGAATCATTGAATAAAGAACTCATTTCTTTATGAATTAAGAAAAGATAAACAACATATAATGCATGATAGATTCGACGTTTAAAGACTTATTATCTCTTCATTTAATCGAATCATTGAATAAAGAACAATGTTTCCTTATGAGTTAAGAAAGGATAAACAACATATAATGCATGATAGATTCGACGTCTAAAGACTCATTATCACTTCGTTTAAAAGAATCATTGAATAAAAAACTCCTTTCCTTTTGAGTTAAGAAAGGATAAACAATATATAATGCATGATAGATTCGACGTCTAAAGAGTCATTATCTCTTCGTTTAATCGAATCATTGAATAAAAAACTCGTTTCTTTATGAGTTAAGAAAAGATAAACAACATATAATGCATGATAGATTTGACGTTCAAAGACTTATTATCTCTTTGTTTAATCGAATCATTGAATAAAGAACTCGTTTCTTTATGAGTTAAGAAAGGATAAACAACATATAATGCATGATAGATTCGATGTCTAAAGACTCATTATCTCTTCGTTAAATCGAATCATTGAATAAAGAACATGTTTTCTTAAGAGTTAAGAAAGGATAAACGACATATAATGCATGATAGATTCGACGTTAGAAGACTTATTATCTCTTCGTTTAATCGAATCAATGAATAAAGAACTCGTTTCCTTATGAGTTAAGAAAGGATAAACAACATATAATGCATGATAGATTCGACGTCTAAGGACTATTATCACTTTGTTTAATCGAATCATTAAATAAAAAACTCACTTCTTTATGAGTTAAGAAAGGATAAACAACATATAATGCATGATAGATTCGACGTCTAATGAGTAATTATCTCTTTGTTTAATCGAATAATTGAATGAAGAACTCATTTCTTTATGAGTTAAGAAAAGATAAACAACATATAATGCATGATAGATTCGACATTTAAAGGCTTATTATCTCTTCATTTAATCGAATCATTGAATAAAGAACTGGCTTCCTTATGAGTTAAGAAAGGATAAACAACATATAATGCATGATAGATTCGACGTCTAAAGACTCATTATCACTTTGTTTAAACGAATCATTGAATAAAAAACTCCTTTCCTTTTGAGTTAAGAAAGGATAAACAATATATAATGCATGATAGATTCGACATCTAAAGTGTCATTATCTCTTTGTTTAATCGAATCATTGAATAAAAAACTCGTTTCTTTATGAGTTAAGAAAAGATAAACAACATATAATGCATGATAGATTAGACGTTCAAAGACTTATTATCTCTTCGTTTAATCAAATTATTGAATAAAGAACTCGTTTCTTTATGAGTTAAGAAAGGATAAACAACATATAATGCATGATAGATTCGATGTCTAAAGACTCATTATCTCTTAGTTAAATCGAATCATTGAATAAAGAACATGTTTTCTTAAGAGTTAAGAAAGGATAAACGACATATAATGCATGATAGATTCGACGTTAGAAGACTTATTATCTCTTCGTTTAATCGAATCAATGAATAAAGAACTCGTTTCCTTATGAGTTAAGAAAGGATAAACAACATATAATGCATGATTGATTCGACGTCTAAGGACTATTATCACTTTGTTTAATCGAATCATTGAATAAAAAACTCACTTCTTTATGAGTTAAGAAAGGATAAACAACATATAATGCATGATAGATTCGACGTCTAAAGAGTAATTATCTCTTTGTTTAATCGAATCATTGAATAAAGAACTCATTTCTTTATGAGTTAAGAAAAGATAAACAACATATAATGCATGATAGATTCTACGTTTAAAGACTTATTATCTCTTCATTTAATCGAATCATTGAATAAAGAACAATGTTTCCTTATGAGTTAAGAAAGGATAAACAACATATAATGCATGATAGATTCGACGTCTAAAGACTCATTATCACTTCGTTTAAACGAATCATTGAATAAAAAACTCCTTTCCTTTTGAGTTAAGAAAGGATAAACAACATATAATGCATGATAGATTCGACGTCTAAAGAGTCATTATCTCTTCGTTTAATCGAATCATTGAATAAAAAACTCGTTTCTTTATGAGTTAAGAAAAGATAAACAACATATAATGCATGATAGATTTGACGTTCAAAGACTTATTATCTCTTCGTTTAATCGAATCATTGAATAAAGAACTCGTTTGTTTATGAGTTAAGAAAGGATAAACAACATATAATGCATGATAGATTCGATGTCTAAAGACTCATTATCTCTTAGTTAAATCGAATCATTGAATAAAGAACATGTTTTCTTAAGAGTTAAGAAAGGATAAACGACATATAATGCATGATAGATTCGACGTTAGAAGACTTATTATCTCTTCGTTTAATCGAATCAATGAATAAAGAACTCGTTTCCTTATGAGTTAAGAAAGGATAAACAACATATAATGCATGATAGATTCGACGTCTAAGGACTATTATCACTTCGTTTAATTGAATCATTAAATAAAAAACTCACTTCTTTATGAGTTAAGAAAGGATAAACAACATATAATGCATGATAGATTCGACGTCTAAAGAGTAATTATCTCTTTGTTTAATCGAATAATTGAATAAAGAACTCATTTCTTTATGAGTTAAGAAAAGATAAACAACATATAATGCATGATAGATTCGACGTTTAAAGGCTTATTATCTCTTCATTTAATCGAATCATTGAATAAAGAACTGGTTTCCTTATGAGTTAAGAAAGGATAAACAACATATAATGCATGATAGATTCGACGTCTAAAGACTCATTATCACTTCGTTTAAAAGAATCATTGAATAAAAAACTCCTTTCCTTTTGAGTTAAGAAAGGATAAACAATATATAATGCATGATAGATTCGACATCTAAAGTGTCATTATCTCTTTGTTTAATCGAATCATTGAATAAAAAACTCATTTCTTTATGAGTTAAGAAAAGATAAACAACATATAATGCATGATAGATTAGACGTTCAAAGACTTATTATCTCTTCGTTTAATCAAATTATTGAATAAAGAACTCGTTTCTTTATGAGTTAAGAAAGGATAAACAACATATAATGCATGATAGATTCGATGTCTAAAGACTCATTATCTCTTCGTTAAATCGAATCATTGAATAAAGAACATGTTTTCTTAAGAGTTAAGAAAGGATAAACGACATATAATGCATGATAGATTCGACGTTAGAAGACTTATTATCTCTTCGTTTAATCGAATCAATGAATAAAGAACTCGTTTCCTTATGAGTTAAGAAAGGATAAACAACATATAATGCATGATAGATTCGACGTCTAAGGACTATTATCACTTTGTTTAATCGAATCATTAAATAAAAAACTCACTTCTTTATGAGTTAAGAAAGGATAAACAACATACAATGCATGATAGATTCGACGTCTAATGAGTAATTATCTTTTTGTTTAATCGAATAATTGAATGAAGAACTCATTTCTTTATGAGTTAAGAAAAGATAAACAACATATAATGCATGATAGATTCGACGTTTAAAGGCTTATTATCTCTTCATTTAATCGAATCATTGAATAAAGAACAATGTTTCCTTATGAGTTAAGAAAGGATAAACAACATATAATGCATGATAGATTCGACGTCTAAAGACTCATTATCACTTCGTTTAAAAGAATCATTGAATAAAAAACTCCTTTCCTTATGAGTTAAGAAAGGATAAACAATATATAATGCATGATAGATTCGACGTCTAAAGAGTCATTATCTCTTCGTTTAATTGAATCATCGAATAAAAAACTCGTTTCTTTATGAGTTAAGAAAAGATAAACAACATATAATGCATGATAGATTTGACGTTCAAAGACTTATTATCTCTTCGTTTAATCGAATCATTGAATAAAGAACTCGTTTGTTTATGAGTTAAGAAAGGATAAACAACATATAATGCATGATAGATTCGATGTCTAAAGACTCATTATCTCTTAGTTAAATCGAATCATTGAATAAAGAACATGTTTTCTTAAGAGTTAAGAAAGGATAAACGACATATAATGCATGATAGATTCGACGTTAGAAGACTTATTATCTCTTCGTTTAATCGAATCAATGAATAAAGAACTCGTTTCCTTATGAGTTAAGAAAGGATAAACAACATATAATACATGATAGATTCGACGTCTAAGGACTATTATCACTTCGTTTAATCGAATCATTAAATAAAAAACTCACTTCTTTATGAGTTAAGAAAGGATAAACAACATATAATGCATGATAGATTCGACGTCTAATGAGTAATTATCTTTTTGTTTAATCGAATAATTGAATGAAGAACTCATTTCTTTACGAGTTAAGAAAAGATAAACAACATATAATGCATGATAGATTCGACGTTTAAAGGCTTATTATCTCTTCATTTAATCGAATTATTGAATAAAGAACTGGGTTCCCTTATGAGTTAAGAAAGGATAAACAACATATAATGCATGATAGATTCGACGTCTAAAGACTCATTATCACTTCGTTTAAAAGAATCATTGAATAAAAAACTCCTTTCCTTTTGAGTTAAGAAAGGATAAACAATATATAATGCATGATAGATTCGACATCTAAAGTGTCATTATCTCTTTGTTTAATCGAATCATTGAATAAAAAACTCGTTTCTTTATGAGTTAAGAAAAGATAAACAACATATAATGCATGATAGATTAGACGTTCAAAGACTTATTATCTCTTCGTTTAATCGAATCATTGAATAAAGAACTCGTTTCTTTATGAGTTAAGAAAGGATAAACAACATATAATGCATGATAGATTCGATGTCTAAAGACTCATTATCTCTTAGTTAAATCGAATCATTGAATAAAGAACATGTTTTCTTAAGAGTTAAGAAAGGATAAACGACATATAATGCATGATAGATTCGACGTTAGAAGACTTATTATCTCTTCGTTTAATCGAATCAATGAATAAAGAACTCGTTTCCTTATGAGTTAAGAAAGGATAAACATCATATAATGAATGATAGATTCGACGTCAAAGGACTATTATCACTTTGTTTAATCGAATCATTGAATAAAAAACTCACTTCTTTATGAGTTAAGAAAGGATAAACAACATATAATGCATGATAGATTCGACGTCTAAAGAGTAATTATCTCTTCGTTTAATCGAATCATTGAATAAAGAACTCATTTCTTTATGAGTTAAGAAAGATAAACAACATATAATGCATGATAGATTCGACGTTTAAAGACTTATTATCTCTTCATTTAATCGAATCATTGAATAAAGAACTCGTTTCCTTATGAGTTAAGAAAGGATAAACAACATATAATGCATGATAGATTCGACGTCTAAAGACTCATTATCACTTCGTTTAAACGAATCATTGAATAAAAAACTCCTTTCCTTATGAGTTAAGAAAGGATAAACAACATATAATGCATGATAGATTCGACGTCTAAAGAGTCATTATCTCTTCGTTTAATCGAATCATTGAATAAAAAATTCATTTCTTTATGAGTTAAGAAAAGATAAACAACATATAATGCATGATAGATTTGACGTTCAAAGACTTATTATCTCTTCGTTTAATCGAATCATTGAATAAAGAACTCGTTTGTTTATGAGTTAAGAAAGGATAAACAACATATAATGCATGATAGATTCGATGTCTAAAGACTCATTATCTCTTCGTTTAATCGAATCATTGAATAAAGAACATGTTTCCTTAAGAGTTAAGAAAGGATAAACAACATATAATGCATGATACATTAAACGTTAGAAGACTTATTAACTCTTCGTTTAATCGAATCAATGAATAAAGAACTCGTTTCCTTATGAGTTAAGAAAGGATAAACAACATATAATGCATGATAGATTCGACGTCTAAGGACTATTATCACTTCGTTTAATCGAATCATTAAATAAAAAACTCACTTCTTTATGAGTTAAGAAAGGATAAACAACATATAATGCATGATAGATTCGACGTCTAATGAGTAATTATCTTTTTGTTTAATCGAATAATTGAATGAAGAACTCATTTCTTTATGAGTTAAGAAAAGATAAACAACATATAATGCATGATAGATTAGACGTTTAAAGACTTATTATCTCTTCATTTAATCGAATCATTGAATAAAGAACATGTTTCCTTATGAGTTAAGAAAGGATAAACAACATATAATGCATGATAGATTCGACGTCTAAAGACTCATTATCACTTCGTTTAAACGAATCATTGAATAAAAAACTCCTTTCCTTTTGAGTTAAGAAAGGATAAACAACATATAATGCATGATAGATTCGACATCTAAAGAGTCATTATCTCTTCGTTTAATCGAATCATCGAATAAAAAACTCGTTTCTTTATGAGTTAAGAAAAGATAAACAACATATAACGCATGATAGATTTGACGTTCAAAGACTTATTATCTCTTCGTTTAATCGAATCATTGAATAAAGAACTCGTTTGTTTATGAGTTAAGAAAGGATAAACAACATATAATGCATGATAGATTCGATGTCTAACGACTCATTATCTCTTCGTTAAATCGAATCATTGAATAAAGAACATGTTTTCTTAAGAGTTAAGAAAGGATAAACGACATATAATGCATGATAGATTTGACGTTTAAAGGCTTATTATCTCTTCATTTAATCGAATCATTGAATAAAGAACTGGGTTCCCTTATGAGTTAATAAAGGATAAACAACATATAATGCATGATAGATTCGACGTCTAAAGACTCATTATCCCTTCGTTTAAAAGAATCATTGAATAAAAAACTCCTTTTCTTTTGAGTTAAGAAATGATAAACAATATATAATGCATGATAGATTCGACATCTAAAGTGTCATTATCTCTTTGTTTAATCGAATCATTGAATAAAAAACTCGTTTCTTTATGAGTTAAGAAAAGATAAACAACATATAATGCATGATAGATTAGACGTTCAAAGACTTATTATCTCTTCGTTTAATCAAATTATTGAATAAAGAACTCGTTTCTTTATGAGTTAAGAAAGGATAAACAACATATAATGCATGATAGATTCGATGTCTAAAGACTCATTATCTCTTAGTTAAATCGAATCATTGAATAAAGAACATGTTTTCTTAAGAGTTAAGAAAGGATAAACGACATATAATGCATGATAGATTCGACGTTAGAAGACTTATTATCTCTTCGTTTAATCGAATCAATGAATAAAGAACTCGTTTCCTTATGAGTTAAGAAAGGATAAACAACGTATAATACATGATAGATTCGACGTCTAAGGACTATTATCACTTTGTTTTATCGAATCATTGAATAAAAAACTCACTTCTTTATGAGTTAAGAAAGGATAAACAACATATAATGCATGATAGATTCGACGTCTAAAGAGTAATTATCTCTTTGTTTAATCGAATCATTGAATAAAGAACTCATTTCTTTATGAATTAAGAAAAGATAAACAACATATAATGCATGATAGATTCGACGTTTAAAGACTTATTATCTCTTCATTTAATCGAATCATTGAATAAAGAACAATGTTTCCTTATGAGTTAAGAAAGGATAAACAACATATAATGCATGATAGATTCGACGTCTAAAGACTCATTATCACTTCGTTTAAACGAATCATTGAATAAAAAACTCCTTTTCTTATGAGTTAAGAAAGGATAAACAATATATAATGCATGATAGATTCGACGTCTAAAGAGTCATTATCTCTTCGTTTAATCGAATCATCGAATAAAAAACTCGTTTCTTTATGAGTTAAGAAAAGATAAACAACATATAATGCATGATAGATTTGACGTTCAAAGACTTATTATCTCTTCGTTTAATCGAATCATTGAATAAAGAACTCGTTTGTTTATGAGTTAAGAAAGGATAAACAACATATAATGCATGATAGATTCGATGTCTAAAGACTCATTATCTCTTCGTTAAATCGAATCATTGAATAAAGAACATGTTTCTTAAGAGTTAAGAAAGGATAAACGACATATAATGCATGATAGATTCGACGTTAGAAGACTTATTATCTCTTCGTTTAATCGAATCAATGAATAAAGAACTCGTTTCCTTATGAGTTAAGAAAGGATAAAAAACATATAATGCATGATAGATTCGACGTCTAAGGACTATTATCACTTTGTTTAATCGAATCATTAAATAAAAAACTCACTTCTTTATGAGTTAAGAAAGGATAAACAACATATAATGCATGATAGATTCGACGTCTAATGAATAATTATCATTTTGTTTAATCGAATAATTGAATGAAGAACTCATTTCTTTATGAGTTAAGAAAAGATAAACAACATATAATGCATGATAGATTCGACGTTTAAAGGCTTATTATCTCTTCATTTAATCGAATCATTGAATAAAGAACTGGGTTTCCTTATGAGTTAAGAAAGGATAAACAACATATAATGCATGATAGATTCGACGTCTAAAGACTCATTATCACTTCGTTTAAAAGAATCATTGAATAAAAAACTCCTTTCCTTTTGAGTTAAGAAAGGATAAACAATATATAATGCATGATAGATTCGACATCTAAAGTGTCATTATCTCTTTGTTTAATCGAATCATTGAATAAAAAACTCGTTTCTTTATGAGTTAAGAAAAGATAAACAACATATAATGCATGATAGATTAGACGTTCAAAGACTTATTATCTCTTCGTTTAATCGAATCATTGAATAAAGAACTCGTTTGTTTATGAGTTAAGAAAGGATAAACAACATATAATGCATGATAGATTCGATGTCTAAAGACTCATTATCTCTTAGTTAAATCGAATCATTGAATAAAGAACATGTTTTCTTAAGAGTTAAGAAAGGATAAACGACATATAATGCATGATAGATTCGACGTTAGAAGACTTATTATCTCTTCGTTTAATCGAATCAATGAATAAAGAACTCGTTTCCTTATGAGTTAAGAAAGGATAAACAACATATAATGCATGATAGATTCGACGTCTAAGGACTATTATCACTTTGTTTAATCGAATCATTGAATAAAAAACTCACTTCTTTATGAGTTAAGAAAGGATAAACAACATATAATGCATGATAGATTCGACGTCTAAAGAGTAATTATCTCTTTGTTTAATCGAATCATTGAATAAAGAACTCATTTCTTTATGAATTAAGAAAAGATAAACAACATATAATGCATGATAGATTCGACGTTTAAAGACTTATTATCTCTTCATTTAATCGAATCATTGAATAAAGAACAATGTTTCCTTATGAGTTAAGAAAGGATAAACAACATATAATGCATGATAGATTCGACGTCTAAAGACTCATTATCACTTCGTTTAAAAGAATCATTGAATAAAAAACTCCTTTCCTTTTGAGTTAAGAAAGGATAAACAACATATAATGCATGATAGATTCGACATCTAAAGTGTCATTATCTCTTCGTTTAATCGAATCATCGAATAAAAAACTCATTTCATTATGAGTTAAGAAAAGATAAACAACATATAATGCATGATAGATTTGACGTTCAAAGACTTATTATCTCTTCGTTTAATCGAATCATTGAATAAAGAACTCGTTTGTTTATGAGTTAAGAAATGATAAACAACATATAATGCATGATAGATTCGATGTCTAAAGACTCATTATCTCTTCATTTAATCGAATCATTGAATAAAGAACATGTTTCCTTAAGAGTTAAGAAAGGATAAACCACATATAATGCATGATACATTAAACGTTAGAAGACTTATTAACTCTTCGTTTAATCGAATCAATGAATAAAGAACTCGTTTCCTTATAAGTTAAGAAAGGATAAAAAACATATAATGCAAGATAGATTCGACGTCTAAGGACTATTATCACTTCGTTTAATCGAATCATTAAATAAAAAACTCACTTCTTTATGAGTTAAGAAAGGATAAACAACATATAATGCATGATAGATTCGACGTCTAAAGAGTAATTATCTTTTTGTTTAATCGAATAATTGAATAAAGAACTCATTTCTTTATGAGTTAAGAAAAGATAAACAACATATAATACATGATAGATTCGACGTTTAAAGACTTATTATCTCTTCATTTAATCGAATCATTGAATAAAGAACTGGTTTCCTTATGAGTTAAGAAAGGATAAACAACATATAACGCATGATAGATTCGACGTCTAAAGACTCATTATCCCTTCGTTTAAAAGAATCATTGAATAAAAAACTCCTTTTCTTTTGAGTTAAGAAATGATAAACAATATATAATGCATGATAGATTCGACATCTAAAGTGTCATTATCTCTTTGTTTAATCGAATCATTGAATAAAAAACTCGTTTCTTTATGAGTTAAGAAAAGATAAACAACATATAATGCATGATAGATTAGACGTTCAAAGACTTATTATCTCTTCGTTTAATCAAATTATTGAATAAAGAACTCGTTTCTTTATGAGTTAAGAAAGGATAAACAACATATAATGCATGATAGATTCGATGTCTAAAGACTCATTATCTCTTAGTTAAATCGAATCATTGAATAAAGAACATGTTTTCTTAAGAGTTAAGAAAGGATAAACGACATATAATGCATGATAGATTTGACGTTAGAAGACTTATTATCTCTTCGTTTAGTCGAATCAATGAATAAAGAACTCGTTTCCTTATGAGTTAAGAAAGGATAAACAACATATAATACATGATAGATTCGACGTCTAAGGACTATTATCACTTTGTTTAATCGAATCATTGAATAAAAAACTCACTTCTTTATGAGTTAAGAAAGGATAAACAACATATAATGCATGATAGATTCGACGTCTAAAGAGTAATTATCTCTTTGTTTAATCGAATCATTGAATAAAGAACTCATTTCTTTATGAATTAAGAAAAGATAAACAACATATAATGCATGATAGATTTGACGTTTAAAGACTTATTATCTCTTCATTTAATCGAATCATTGAATAAAGAACAATGTTTCCTTATGAGATAAGAAAGGATAAACAACATATAATGCATGATAGATTCGATGTCTAAAGACTCATTATCACTTCGTTTAAACGAATCATTGTGTCACGCCCCAACCCGCAGGCAGAACACGACAACCGCCACGTTAACCATAAATTTCGCGAAATGGGTGCACTCCACTCCACAAAGTTTATAGAAAACGTAAGGCTTGCTATCAAGTACCTGTAGAATTGAACAACTGATAACTACGGGTACAACCCGAGGACATCATTACATAAAGTATCAACAAGGATTTACAAAGGTACAAAATACCACGATGTAACTTAGTTTGAAGAAAATATACATGAGCGATGTAACATCGCGAAAGTACAAAAAGAACATCAAGGGGGGTCACAAAATATAAAATGAACAATCTCGCCAATGGATCCGTCAATTAACATAAAAGAGAAAGTACCCAAAACCCCGATCGAATGATGAGCAAACGACAGGCAAACCTCCAACCAAAACGATATCAACAGCCTGAAAAGGAAGGAAATGATGGGGGTGAGCAAAACCACTAGCTCAGTGAGGTGATAAGCCGGTCACCCCAACCCTTATACGAAGCATGTACTCCCACTCGCGGTTCATAACATAAAATCCAATATTTCGTTCCACATCAATTATTATGTTTACTTAATATACAACTTAACAAAAATACAACCTATGAATGCATTTACAAATACACAATTAGTTCAAACAAGATGATAACACATGAAAGACGCGTGGGTAGCCAATATCCTCCTCAAACTGATCTCTCCGTCGAGAGTCAGTCCGAGCCCGTCACCGTTACTCTAGATAAAATGCACATTAATGTTCTTTCTCAACATGCCAAATGCTAAAGTTCACAATTCAATATCGATGTGAATACTTGAAATGAAAATATATAAACATATATGACATGCATGTCCACACCGGTGACGTTGGCTGAGCCTACAATAGACTGATTCATCTAACGATCACCTTCCAAAGTATGAGTATTTGGCAAATGGACAGGTGCCCCGTTAGATCTAACTCACCCGGGTTTGCCAAGCCATGGGCAACTTGTTTGTCACTCTAACTCACCCGAACCGCGACAATTCGGGCTACTTAATCAATGTCGCTCCAACTCACCCGAACCGTGACCAATTCGGGCTACTTAACCTTGGTACCAGGTATACATATGCATATGCATCATAAGATGAATAACGACTCAAGTTAGAGTCTAAATGGCACACATGAATAACCAGAAATCAATCTGCAAATAATTCGCAATAAAGACTATCAAATATCGAGCCGGCAAGGCTCTTCAACATAAGTTAAAAATCAACAATACCCATATGAAATAATATAAGATAATCAATGGACCATCTTAGGCCAATCAGGCTCTAACTAGAACAATCGAGCCAATCAGACTCTTTACCACATAACACACTACCAAAATAATTTTGTTATCAATTAACTAAAAATAAAATGAATGCAAATTTAACGAGGGTCCACACTTCCCACAAGAGAAGGCGTTCCCGAATTATCAACTCACAAGGAAGTGATTAACTCTCTCCGGAGTCTGAAGTAGGTCCTTTGCCCTTCATCGACGGTTCTTTACCTAGAAAGGAGATGAGCAATTAAAGACAAATCAAATATAACTAACTATTAGCGGTAACATCGTCTTTCATTGTCAAAATAAATCTTAATCGAGCTTGAGCGAGTCGATATTAAATAAGAACAGCCCGTATCTCCTCAACATCATCTCCCAATCTCACATAACCCGTTTCAGATCATTTCTTAAACAAAACGATAGGAAGTAAATTTGAATTCGACATAACTATTCTGAAATTTCCAGCTAGCGGCAGTTTACAAGAAAAATCATAACTAATTGTAGAAAAATCGAATCATGGTGTTTCAAGTGGCTACAGAAAGCTAACACGTTCAGCTACATACAGAAATTGAGTTTGTAAACTTCTGAGGTCAGTAGCTATGTCAAAATCAGTTCGAACAGCAGCTGCGAATTACCTAGCAGCAGTTTACGAGAAAAATCATAACTAATTGTAGAAAAATCGGATGGAGGCGTTTCAGGTGGCTACGGAAAGCTAACGAGTTCAGCTACGTATAGAAATTGAGTTTACAAATTTCAGAGATCAATAGCTATGTCGAAAGTAGTTCGAACAGTAGCTACGAATTTCCTCATATAAGGAAGAAAACCCAACAAAATCACAAAATCTTGGAGAAAGGAAGCTTAATTAACCTATTACTTACCTCAAAACAACTTAGAAACCACCTAGGATGAGGGTTGTAAGGGAGAATTTGATCCACAAGGGTTTCTCCTCTTCACTCTCTTCTTTCCCCTCTTTTGTTCTTTTCACTTTTCTTCTCCCGTACTCTTCTTTCTTTCTTTTCTTTTTTTTATATGTGTTGAGGCTATTAGAATGGGCTGGGCTTATTTCCATGTTATGCCATTTAAGTGGGCTGGACTTGGGCCAAATAAATAAATAAATAGGTTTTGGGCTCTAAAAACAAATCTAGGTCAACTTGGGCCAAAAATAAATAAATAGGTTTTGGGCTTTAAAAACAAATCTAGGTCAACTTGGGCCAAAAATAAATAAATAGGTTTTGGGCTTTCTAAAAAAAATAATCTAGTTAGGCTAAGATATTATAAAGTATCCCCTCCTCTAAAAAGTTTCGTCCTCGAAACGTAAACGTACCTAGAGATGAAAAGAGATGTGGATGTTGTTGACGCATGACTAACTCTGGTTCCCACGTTTCTTCTTCAATTCGATCACTTCTCCATAGAACTCTCACCATAGGAATGGATTTATTACGAAGCATTTTCTCTCGGCGATCTACAATTTGAACAGGTTGTACTTCGTACGATAGATTCTCCTTTAATACAACTGGGGGATATTCGAGCACGTGCGAAGGATCGGGTTCATATTTTCTAAGCATAGAGACATGGAAAACATCGTGAATCTTTGACAATTCGGATGGTAGCTCAAGTCGATACGCGACACGACCAATCCTTTGCACGATCGTAAACGGGCCAATATACCTTGGACTTAACTTTCCTCGACGGCGAAATCGTAACACGCCCTTCCACGGAGAAACTTTTAGAAAAACTTTATCTCCTTCATTAAACTCCAAATCGCGCCTCCTATTATCTGCGTAGCTTTTTTGTCGATCTTGCGCTGCCTTAAGTCTGTCTCGAATAAGTTGTATTTTTTCCTTCGCATCTTCGATAAGCTCTACTTGTTCGATTTGTCTCTCGCCAACCTCATCCCAAAAGAGCGGTGTTCGACACTTTCGGCCATATAGAGCTTCGTACGGGGGCATTCCAATGCTTGAATGATAACTGTTGTTATAAGCGAACTCCACCAAAGTCACGTACTTATCCCAGCTACCTCCTAAATTCAACACCACTGCACGTAACATGTCTTCTAGTGTCTGTATAGTTCTCTCTGACTGTCCATCAGTCTGTGGATGAAACGAGGTACTGAATAGTAATTTTGTACCTAGCGCTTTCTGCAGACTAGGCCAAAAACGGGAAGTGAATCTTGGATCACGATCAGATATGATTGACACTGGTACTCCGTGCAATCTCACGATCTCATCGACATATAACTTGGCAAGTTTCTCTAAAGATTCGTTGGTATGCACTGGAAGGAAATGTGCCGATTTCGTCAGACGATCGACAATGACCCAGATTGAGTCATGACCCTTTTGGGTTCGAGGTAAACCGGAAACAAAATCCATCGTGATGTTCTCCCATTTCCACTCAGGAATAGGTAGTGGTTGAAGCATGCCGGCTGGTTTTTGGTGTTCCGCTTTAATCTGTTGGCATGATAAGCACTTTGATACAAATTCAGCAATGTCCCGTTTCATACCTGGCCACCAATAATGCTCCCGAAGTGTTCTGTACATTTTGGTACTACCAGGATGCATAGCATAGGCTGAAGAATGGGCTTCCTCAAGAATAGCTCTACGAACATCAAGTTCTGATGGAACACAAACACGATTTTTAAAAGTAAGGAGTCCGTCATCCCGAATTTGAAATTCTGGTTCTTTTCCTTGATTTAGCTTCACCATCTTTTGTTGTAAATGAACATCGTGTGATTGTCTTTCTCGAATTTGCTCGAACAAGGTAGGTCTAACCTCAAATTTGGCGATTAAGGCGTAATCATTAGACTTTTCACAATCGAGCGAAATGTGTAAAGATTTAAATTGCTCCAACATAGGAAGATAAAAAGATTGAATCGAAGCAAGTGAGGTAGAAGACTTTCTACTCAGAGCATCTGCAACAACGTTCGCCTTGCCAGGATGATAATCGATGACTAAGTCATAGTCACTAATCAACTCCATCCATCGCCTTTGCCTGAGGTTGAGCTCCTTTTGTGTGGTGATATACTTTAAGCTCTTGTGATCAGTGAAAACCCGACAAGTTGCACCATACAGATAGTGTCTCCAGATCTTCAATGCAAAGACGATTGCAGCCAACTCTAAATCGTGTGTAGGATAATTTTCTTCGTTCTTCTTCAATTGCCTTGAAGCGTAGGCAATAACCTTTCCTTCTTGCATGAGAACACATCCTAATCCTTGTCTCGAGGCGTCGCTATAAATGGTAAATTCTCCAATCGCTGGGTCTGGCAAAGCAAGAATAGGAGCTGAAACAAGTCGTCTTTTCAATTCTTGAAATGCTTCCTCGCATTCTTCACTCCATTCAAATTTTACCCCTTTCCGAGTCAATTTAGTCAAAGATGAAGCCAACAACGAAAAGTCTTTGACAAACCGTCGATAATATCCAGCTAATCCCAGAAAACTACGAATCTCTGTCACGTTCTTTGGATGCTCCCAATCTAGTATAGCTTGAATCTTCACTGGATCGACGTAGATTCCTTCTTTAGAAATGTGATGACCCAAAAAGCTTACCTCACGAAGCCAAAATTCACACTTCGAAAATTTAGCATAAAGCTGATTTTCTCTAAGAATGTTCAGAGCAATTCTTAGATGATGAGAATGCTCGTCATCTGATTTAGAATAAATAAGAATGTCATCAATGAAAATGATGACAAACATATCTAAATACGGCCGAAAGACCCGATTCATAAGATCCATAAAAGCTGCAGGAGCATTTGTGAGTCCAAAAGGCATAACACAGAATTCAAAATGACCGTATCTGGTTCGAAAAGCAGACTTAGGGATATCAGATTCCCTAATCTTGAGTTGGTGATAACCAGACCGCAAATCAATTTTTGAGAACACAGTTGCTCCTTGCAATTGATCAAATAGATCATCGATTCTCGGAAGAGGATATTTGTTCTTGATTGTCACCTTGTTCAATTGACGGTAGTCGACACATAGGCGAAATGATCCATCTTTCTTCTTGACAAAAAGAACTGGAGCACCCCAAGGAGATGTGCTAGGTCGTATGAATCCCTTCTCCAATAATTCTCCAAGTTGTTTCTGGAGTTCCTTAAGCTCAGCTGGCGACATTCGATATGGAGTAATCGATATAGGTGTGATTCCAGGAAGTACATCAATGGAAAAATCAATCTCTCGATTCGGAGGCTGTCCTGGTAAGTCTTCGGGAAAGACATCAGGAAATTCATTCGCGATCGGGATGTCATCTAGTTTAGTCTCAGAAAGAGAATTATCGACAACAAATGCCAAGAATGCCTCACAACCCTTACGTATTAATTTATGCACAGTCAACATTGAAATAAAAGAAAGGGATCTCGTTTGAAGTTCACCTTCAAAAACAAGTTCTGAGAATCCTGGTCTATGAAAAATAACAAGCTTCTCGTGGCAGTCGAGAATTGCATGATGAGAAGAAAGCCAATCCATGCCAAGAATAACATCGAGATCAATCAAAGGCAATGGTATCAATTCAGCCTCTAGAATGACATCTTTGAT
The DNA here is from genome assembly GCA_023678885.1 of Pogostemon cablin. Taxonomy (NCBI): domain Eukaryota; kingdom Viridiplantae; phylum Streptophyta; class Magnoliopsida; order Lamiales; family Lamiaceae; genus Pogostemon; species Pogostemon cablin. Next base: position 178,585 of record JAHCLQ010000811.1, read on the forward strand.
CTTCAATGGACAACCAAGAAACACCGAATCACGAATTAGATGCTCTCCAAGAGGGGTATGAACTATGATTTCAGGTGACAAATGAGAGATAGGATAATCTAAGATCGCAGCAAGATCATCCCGAATATAAGATCTATCAGAACCTGGGTCAAATAAAGTGTAGACCTGATGGTCTCCCACAAACACATGGCCTAAAGAAGCAATATTAGGTGAGATTGTGATTTAAAAATTCGGAAAGATAAAATTTCTTACGAATGTTTTATTTGTAATCAAGTGGCATAACAAGGCGGAGTTAGATCTAGCATGTGAAAATATTCGGATTATAAATTACCTGTCACAACCTTCGGATCTGAGCGAGCCTCTTCCTGGGAAATATGAAATACTCTAGTTTGATTCCTTCCTTGCATAGGTGATCGAGTACTAGGGCCGCTTGAGGCTTCAGGCACTCTGGTAGCTGCAGATCGAGTATCTCTGGGTGTAGAATATGTTAGTCTACCACGAGGCTGACCAGAACTCTGACTACTCGCTCCCATAAGTTGAGGACAAGAACTTCGCATATGGCCCGGCTGTCGACACTGAAAACATACTTGAGGAGCCTTACAAGGGCCGTCATGATACTTTAAGCAATTCTGGCACTTGCGATTTTCACCAACCGATCCCGAGACATTGCTCCCGCCTCTACTAAACTGCTCCCGAGGTTGAGGAAAACTAATAGACACTGAACTTGGTGCGCCACGCGAAGATCCCACACCCCTATACACCTTCGATGCATTTCCTGGAAATGCGCTCCCTTGCCTTTTCTTTTGAGATCGTTCTGCAAGCTTATGTCTCGCCTGAACTAAACTTTCTACCCTCAGGGCTTCTTCTACGAGCTCGTCAAGACTCTCATACTTGTCTCCGGACTTGATGCGATCTCGAATATTTAGATTAAGACCATCTTCAAATCTCTTGCATAAGTCTCTCATCGTATATGACTCAGGAGCGAATTCTCGCAATTCTAGAAATTTGCTTTCATACTCCACAACCGACATAGTGCCTTGAAAGAGGTTGAAGAACTCCTTTCTCTTCTGATCCTTGATGTACTGAGAGAAGTATCGATCTTTGAATCGTTCCACAAAGATAGCCCACGTAATAGTAACCGAATATGTCTCTTTTAGATTCTGCCACCATCGTCGTGCGTCTGGGCCTAACAGCTTGGTCGCAATGACCACACGATAACATTCTTCAATCATCAAGGTGTCAAAGGTCTCTGTAATCTCCTTTAACCACGCCCCCGCTTTAGAAGCATCTCTTGTACCGTCAAATTTCGAAGTCCCCATGTTTTCAACTGCTTTCACCAAATCAGGTATGAAAAGTGCACCTCGAGAAGTAGGACCTACTAAAGCCATTTCTGGAGTAGAAACTGGTACATGAGATGTAGGGTCGAATTGGTTCATTAGCACGAAGAACATCCTCAGTGACAGTTGTAGTGGTAGGAGTCGTCGTAGGTGGTGGAACACCATGTACTCGAATGTGATCATAATACAACTGGTACTGCTCTGGGGTCATCATGTGTTCAACACGCAACTGGGCCCGTGGTTGCTCTACCTGGGTAACCGGCACCCTATGATCAGAATTGATAGGATCCGTAAATGTCGGATGAACGACATGATCAGAAGAAACATGTCCTCGAGGTCCACGAGGAACAGAAGAGAGTAGAGGACTCGGAGGATCACGAGGAACGTGTCCTCGACCTCGACCTCGACGATGAACTGGAGGTGCCATAATGACTGAAAGAAAGAAGGGAAAAAAATGCAAGGTCAACATTAAGGTAATACGATACCTTAGGATGACATAGAAACAAAATTGGATCCATTAGCTCGACTCAAAAAGAATGAGAATCATATAACCAGGCTCTGATACCAAGAAAGTTGTCACGCCCCAACCCGCAGGCAGAACACGACAACCGCCACGTTAACCATAAATTTCGCGAAATGGGTGCACTCCACTCCACAAAGTTTATAGAAAACGTAAGGCTTGCTATCAAGTACCTGTAGAATTGAACAACTGATAACTACGGGTACAACCCGAGGACATCATTACATAAAGTATCAACAAGGATTTACAAAGGTACAAAATACCACGATGTAACTTAGTTTGAAGAAAATATACATGAGCGATGTAACATCGCGAAAGTACAAAAAGAACATCAAGGGGGGTCACAAAATATAAAATGAACAAACTCGCCAATGGATCCGTCAATTAACATAAAAGAGAAAGTACCCAAAACCCCGATCGAATGATGAGCAAACGACAGGCAAACCTCCAACCAAAATGATATCAACAGTCTGAAAAGGAAGGAAATGATGGGGGTGAGCAAAACCACTAGCTCAGTGAGGTGATAAGCCGGTCACCCCAACCCTTATACGAAGCATGTACTCCCACTCGCGGTTCATAACATAAAATCCAATATTTCGTTCCACATCAATTATTATGTTTACTTAATATACAACTTAACAAAAATACAACCTATGAATGCATTTACAAATACACAATTAGTTCAAACAAGATGATAACACATGAAAGACGCGTGGGTAGCCAATATCCTCCTCAAACTGATCTCTCCGTCGAGAGTCAGTCCGAGCCCGTCACCGTTACTCTAGATAAAATGCACATTAATGTTCTTTCTCAACATGCCAAATGCTAAAGTTCACAATTAAATATCGATGTGAATACTTGAAATGAAAATATATAAACATATATGACATGCATGTCCACACCGGTGACGTTGGCTGAGCCTACAATAGACTGATTCATCTAACGATCACCTTCCAAAGTATGAGTATTTGGCAAATGGACAGGTGCCCCGTTAGATCTAACTCACCCGGGTTTGCCAAGCCATGGGCAACTTGTTTGTCACTCTAACTCACCCGAACCGCGACAATTCGGGCTACTTAATCAATGTCGCTCCAACTCACCCGAACCGTGACCAATTCGGGCTACTTAACCTTGGTACCAGGTATACATATGCATATGCATCATAAGATGAATAACGACTCAAGTTAGAGTCTAAATGGCACACATGAATAACCAGAAATCAATCTGCAAATAATTCGCAATAAAGACTATCAAATATCGAGCCGGCAAGACTCTTCAACATAAGTTAAAAATCAACAATACCCATATGAAATAATATAAGATAATCAATGGACCATCTTAGGCCAATCAGGCTCTAACTAGAACAATCGAGCCAATCAGACTCTTTACCACATAACACACTACCAAAATAATTTTGTTATCAATTAACTAAAAATAAAATGAATGCAAATTTAACGAGGGTCCACACTTCCCACAAGAGAAGGCGTTCCCGAATTATCAACTCACAAGGAAGTGATTAACTCTCTCCGGAGTCTGAAGTAGGTCCTTTGCCCTTCATCGACGGTTCTTTACCTAGAAAGGAGATGAGCAATTAAAGACAAATCAAATATAACTAACTATTAGCGGTAACATCGTCTTTCATTGTCAAAATAAATCTTAATCGAGCTTGAGCGAGTCGATATTAAATAAGAACAGCCCGTATCTCCTCAACATCATCTCCCAATCTCACATAACCCGTTTCAGATAATTTCTTAAACAAAACGATAGGGAAGTAAATTTGAATTCGACATAACTATTCTGAAATTTCCAGCTAGCGGCAGTTTACAAGAAAAATCATAACTAATTGTAGAAAAATCGAATCATGGTGTTTCAAGTGGCTACAGAAAGCTAACACGTTCAGCTACAGACAGAAATTGAGTTTGTAAACTTCTGAGGTCAGTAGCTATGTCAAAATCAGTTCGAACAGCAGCTGCGAATTACCTAGCAGCAGTTTACGAGAAAAATCATAACTAATTGTAGAAAAATCGGATGGAGGCGTTTCAGGTGGCTACGGAAAGCTAACGAGTTCAGCTACGTATAGAAATTGAGTTTACAAATTTCAGAGATCAATAGCTATGTCGAAAGTAGTTCGAACAGTAGCTACGAATTTCCTCATATAAGGAAGAAAACCCAACAAAATCACAAAATCTTGGAGAAAGGAAGCTTAATTAACCTATTACTTACCTCAAAACAACTTAGAAACCACCTAGGATGAGGGTTGTAAGGGAGAATTTGATCCACAAGGGTTTCTCCTCTTCACTCTCTTCTTTCCCCTCTTTTGTTCTTTTCACTTTTCTTCTCCCGTACTCTTCTTTCTTTCTTTTCTTTTTTTTATATGTGTTGAGGCTATTAGAATGGGCTGGGCTTATTTCCATGTTATGCCATTTAAGTGGGCTGGACTTGGGCCAAATAAATAAATAAATAGGTTTTGGGCTCTAAAAACAAATCTAGGTCAACTTGGGCCAAAAATAAATAAATAGGTTTTGGGCTTTAAAAACAAATCTAGGTCAACTTGGGCCAAAAATAAATAAATAGGTTTTGGGCTTTCTAAAAAAAATAATCTAGTTAGGCTAAGATATTATACATTGAATAAAAAACTCCTTTTCTTATGAGTTAAGAAAGGATAAACAATATATAATGCATGATAGATTCGACATCTAAAGAGTCATTATCTCTTCGTTTAATTGAATCATCGAATAAAAAACTCGTTTCTTTATGAGTTAAGAAAAGATAAACAACATATAATTCATGATAGATTAGACGTTCAAAGACTTATTATCTCTTCGTTTAATCAAATTATTGAATAAAGAACTCGTTTCTTTATGAGTTAAGAAAAGATAAACAACATATAACGCATGATAGATTTGACGTTCAAAGACTTATTATCTCTTCGTTTAATCGAATCATTGAATAAAGAACTCGTTTGTTTATGAGTTAAGAAAGGATAAACAACATATAATGCATGATAGATTCGATGTCTAAAGACTCATTATCTCTTCGTTAAATCGAATCATTGAATAAAGAACATGTTTTCTTAAGAGTTAAGAAAGGATAAACGACATATAATGCATGATAGATTTGACGTTTAAAGGCTTATTATCTCTTCATTTAATCGAATCATTGAATAAAGAACTGGGTTCCCTTATGAGTTAATAAAGGATAAACAACATATAATGCATGATAGATTCGACGTCTAAAGACTCATTATCCCTTCGTTTAAAAGAATCATTGAATAAAAAACTCCTTTCCTTTTGAGTTAAGAAATGATAAACAATATATAATGCATGATAGATTCGACATCTAAAGTGTCATTATCTCTTTGTTTAATCGAATCATTGAATAAAAAACTCGTTTCTTTATGAGTTAAGAAAAGATAAACAACATATAATGCATGATAGATTAGATGTTCAAAGACTTATTATCTCTTCGTTTAATCAAATTATTGAATAAAAAACGCGTTTCTTTATGAGTTAAGAAAGGATAAACAACATATAATGCATGATAGATTCGATGTCTAAAGACTCATTATCTCTTAGTTAAATCGAATCATTGAATAAAGAACATGTTTTCTTAAGAGTTAAGAAAGGATAAACGACATATAATGCATGATAGATTCGACGTTAGAAGACTTATTATCTCTTCGTTTAATCGAATCAATAAATAGAGAACTCGTTTTCTTATGAGTTAAGAAAGGATAAACAACATATAATACATGATAGATTCGGCGTCTAAGGACTATTATCACTTTGTTTTATCGAATCATTGAATAAAAAACTCACTTCTTTATGAGTTAAGAAAGGATAAACAACATATAATGCATGATAGATTCGACGTCTAAAGAGTAATTATCTCTTTGTTTAATCGAATCATTGAATAAAGAACTCATTTCTTTATGAATTAAGAAAAGATAATCAACATATAATGCATGATAGATTCGACGTTTAAAGACTTATTGTCTCTTCATTTAATCGAATCATTGAATAAAGAACAATGTTTTCTTATGAGTTAAGAAAGGATAAACAACATATAATGCATGATAGATTCGATGTCTAAAGACTCATTATCACTTCGTTTAAACGAATCATTGAATAAAAAACTCCTTTCCTTTTGAGTTAAGAAAGGATAAACAACATATAATGCATGATAGATTCGACGTCTAAAGAGTCATTATCTCTTCGTTTAATCGAATCATCGAATAAAAAACTCGTTTCTTTATGAGTTAAGAAAAGATAAACAACATATAATGCATGATAGATTTGACGTTCAAAGACTTATTATCTCTTCGTTTAATCGAATCATTGAAAAAAGAACTCGTTTGTTTATGAGTTAAGAAAGGATAAACAACATATAATGCATGATAGATTCGATGTCTAAAGACTCATTATCTCTTCGTTAAATCGAATCATTGAATAAAGAACATGTTTTCTTAAGAGTTAAGAAAGGATAAACGACATATAATGCATGATAGATTCGATGTTAGAAGACTTATTATCTCATCGTTTAATCGAATCAATGAATAAAGAACTCGTTTTCTTATGAGTTAAGAAAGGATAAAAAACATATAATGCATGATAGATTCGACGTCTAAGGACTAATATCACTTTGTTTAATCGAATCATTAAATAAAAAACTCACTTCTTTATGAGTTAAGAAAGGATAAA